>VMDO01011017.1:0-13799 GCA_007922755.1 Pedetes capensis
AAAAAAAAAAAAAAAAAAAAAAAAAAAAAAGAGAAACAAGAAAGAAAGAAAGAAAGAAAGAGAAAGAGAGAGAAAGAAAGAAGAAAGAAAGAAAGAAAGAAGGAAGGAAGGAAGAAAAAAGAAAGAAGGAAGGAAGGAAGGGAGAAGAAAGAGAGAAAAGGAGCACCATTGAGCTCCCCCGCAGAGCCAGATCCCAGCTGACATCAGGTGAAGGGAGAGATGGGGAGAAGAAGGCCCCACGGGACGTCAAGGAGCAAATGGGAAGAAGGCTGCGCTCTGCCTGGTCAGGCTGCAGCCCTGGCTGTCCTGCCCTTGGGCTTCTCCTCTAGGTGTGGACGGTGCCCCCACGCCACCTGCCGGAACCATCACCCTGTGCCCCACCTGGGCGTCCCAGAGTAGAGAGAGACTCATCGCCTCTCACCAGTGCCCTTCCAGCTTCCCATCCCATTTGCCTCCTGGGCACCAGCCTCCCAGGGCCGAGTGGCCTGGCCTTCTGGAGCTGCCACCTGCGTGCCCAGGGCATGTTCCCTCCCTGTGGTCATCATCTCTGCTGCCCACTCCCTGGCCCTCAACTCCCCAGCTGAGCCGTTGTGTCACTGTGGCTGTGGGTCTTGCTCTGACCTAGGTAGTATCCTCACTTCTGAGCAGAGCCACCTCCCAGCCACGGCAATGGCCACACCCGACAGGTGGATCCTCTCATGACGAGGAGCAGAGACGTGCAGAGGGGCAGAGCATGTCCATCTGAGAGGTGCACCGAGATGTTAGAGATGTTTATGTCCCAGCACGGCCGAGCCTGTGCTAACAGACACAGGTGGGGCATTGTCACCTTATGGAAATGAGCTAAGCCTGCCTCAGAAAGCAGAGTGGGCCTCAAAGTCAGGACAGGGCAAGGAGCCCGTAGGGACCCATGGGAGCTGGGGAGCGTGGGAGGATCTGGGTGGAGTGGTGCCGCTTCCTTACCGACTTCGTGAGATGGAGGAGAGGATCATTTACAAAGGGGCGGAAGCCAAGTCAATCACAAGATCTCTGCCACACAAAATGCCATAGGGCAAGGTCCCAGAGAACCCTAGAGGCCATGCCTGTGCCCCTAAATTCTGTGCCTGGCGAATTGCAGTACATGCGCAATGGCCACAGGGCACCGTCACACAGAGCACCCCCTTCTGGAAGCACATTTCTGAAAGGCACCTTACATTGTGCAAGGGACCCTGTGTGTGACTTAGCGAGGCAAAGTCACGGGGTGAGAGGGGACAGTGACGAACTAGTGAGTGCGTCCATGTGAGTTTTTACAGAACTGGATGATGAGCGCCTATCTTCAGAGGGTCACGCGGCCGACTTGGGTGAAGATTCCTAGAGTCGACTCGGGGAAGCTGGTTCACGTCATTTAAAAGTCGGAGACCTGGGGAGAGGGGCCTCCTTTCCCCCATGTGGGCCTCAGTTTCCCTGTTGAGGAGAGGAGAAAGCGGGCTTTCTTGTCGTGAGGGCCTCCTTACTCCGTCCCTAGACGATCAAGTCTCCTCCAGGCCTGTCGTCTGCAGCTCCCCCACCTCCCCTCCTGGTCTCTCGCCAGCATCCAGAATGCCTTGAGGCTGAGTCCTGGCAGGGCTCTGGTGTGCTTGTTTGGGGGATATTTTATTCTGGGGGTCTGGGGCACCCCTGTAAGTAGTTTGAGGCCCTCTGTTTGGGGCGCTGCAGAACCAGGAGCCAGAAGCTGGCTTGAGGTGGGAGAGGATGAGCTGGGTGGACCTGGGCCCCCTGCGGACCTGCGACTCTGGCCTGTCCTCAGCCTGACAGCCCCGCCCGAGCGCGCAGCTGGGAAAGCGCAGCAGCTTCTGACACAGCCCTTCCCCCGGCCCCGGCCCTGCGCCCGGCTGGGTGGGCCCCAAGCCTCAGTCGGCTTTGATTCTGCAACTTTTTCCAAACCCAGAGCATGATTCATGTCCCAGACCGGCTAGTGGAATTTCTGAAACTTGAGAGCTGAGGGACCGTCTGCGCCGCCTCGAGATCCCAGCTCCTACCTTTGGGGGCGGCCTGCAGGCATTCCTCCTGGATGAAGCACGGCCTTATCAGGAGGATCTCCTGGCGCGGGCCGGCCCAGCTGGCTCTCTGTAAATCTGCTCAGATGCATTCCGTCTGACGAGCCTGGTAATTATCCGGGCCCCACGACAGCCCGCGGTCTGTGGCTTTGCCGGTCACTGCCGAGCACCACAGGCTGGTCCGCCCCTCTTCCCGGACTGCCCTTCTCCTCTCAGAAAAGGAAGATGCCAGCCCTGAGTGGGGACAAGGAGTCCAGCCCTCATCCTGTGCCACGCACGGCCCTGCCAAGTCTCCTGAACAAGGCGGCCCCTTGTGAGGCCTGGGAAGCTCACACCACGTTCTCCAGAACGGCGAACGAAATGAGAGGCTGTCGTCTGGTGCGTTGCTGTCTGAGGTCCCCCTGACAGTGACAGCATGTAGTTTCCCTGTGCCTTTCATCTGGTGTGCTGGACCGCCGCGGGCCAGGCTGGGCTGGGCGTGGTCCCGGTTGAGTGCGGAGCATTGAGAGATAAAGGCCACAGAGAGGCAGTGGTCTCCTTGGCCTCTGAGTGACCAGAGAGCAACAAGGCGCCCATTGTGGGGGCCACAATGGGTCAGCTTTCTGTTTCTAAACATGGAGGGCTGCAGGGAGAGGGACCCATGGGCATTGTCACCAAAAGGGATGTGAGGGGGAGGCAGGTCCCTACAGGAACGGGAGCGTGGTTGAATTCCACCACATGCACGTGAAGGCAGAGGGGCAGCAGGGGAGCTCAGTGGATGTGAGTGGGCAGCTGTGGGTGACCAAAGTGGCTGTGTCCCCAAGGAACACACAGTATGTTAGACCCTGAGCCATGCTCATGTGTATAGGCTAACATGGGCTTGGGAGAAGGACCTGGCAACCCACTCCCAAAAAACAATCCGCTATTGAAAACCCTATGAATAGCAGAGGAGTACTGACAATAGTGTTTTTCCTGTTGTACATAGGGTCCCTATGAGTCAGATGCCGACTCAACGGCACCTAACAACAACAACAAAGCATGCAGCTATACCACTGTGGCGACTGATCCTGTCAGATCCTGGAAGCTAAGCAGGGTTGGACTAGTTCGACCTTGGATAGGAGACTGCCTGGGAACACCAGGTTCTGAGGCTTGGGAGAAGGACCTGGTAACCCACTCCCAAAAATCAATCTGCCATTGAAAACCCTATAAACAGCAGAGAAGCACTGACAATAGTGTTTCGCCTGTTGTATGTAGGGTCACTATAAGTTGGATACTGACTCAATGGCACCTAACAACAACAACAACAACAACAACATGGACCTGGCACTCAGGAGACAATAGAGATGGCTGAGAGCAAGAAGGAAGGAAGAAAGGAATGAAGGAAGGGGAAGAAGGAAGGAGGAGGGATAGCGGAGAACTTCCCATGGAGGTGATTCCACTCTCTCTTTCTCCCTGACTCAGTTTCCTCCCAGCTGCCACTCTGAATCTCAGCTCTTGGCAGGTGCGTGCTGTGCCAGCCCCAGCTCTGGATGTGCCCTGAGTCCGTGCTGCGTCAGGAGGCAGTGGGGTGGCACGGCCTTCCGGAGGAGGCCAGAGCTGTCGTTTCCCTTGTTCAGAGCCTCCATGTTCCAGGAGCAGAGGGGCCAAGTGCGCAGGGCCGGGCCGCTTCCAGGAGCTGGAATGTGGAGCGAGTTCAGTGCGGAATTAAAATTCCATTCGTGCACACGCAACTCCAGTTCCAACCTCCCTTCAACCCCAGTCCTTTCCTCCCTCTCCCCCCTTCCCTCCCTCACATGCACGCCCTGAATTGGGGTCCTCTGTGCCTGGCACCAGGTACGACCCACGATAGAGGCTGGTCCGGCAGATCGGTCCCATCCCCCTGCAGCTGGGCCTCGTCACTTGGGATCGCATCGTGGGCATTCTTCCTGCAGCCGAGTAGCTCTCAAAGCCTGTTTTATTTCTTCTTCCTTTTATTAAATCAGATATGGGTGAGATTCCAGGCGTGATTCATCCGCAGGCAACTTTCCCTCCAGCTGTGAACCTGCAGAATCAAACAAGTTACGCGCTCCCCAAGCCAACGGGCGGGCGGGCATGGGATCCATATTCCCGTTCCAAATGGGAGAAACAGGAAGGAAGGAACGGGAAACTCGTTCTGAGTAAGTCTGAGGCCCATCAAGGCAGGCAACATTAAGCCTTATTATGCCTTTCAAAAAAAATCTTCCTTGGCCCATGTCCTGCACTGGGGCAAAGGTCAGGCCCTGAGACTCCAGCCGGCCCCACCCGTGGCTTTGCTGAGTGCAGCCTGCCACGCAGGGTGTCTGCAGTCACCCCAGGCTGCAATCCCACATGGCAGATCCGCTGTGGAGGCCCAGGTGGTAGCCCTGTTCCCTGACTCCACCTAGCACCACCCAAGTGGGGACTCTTGGTGGTGGCCCTGCCCTGGAGGCTGTCCTCTGGCTGGGTCACACACCTGAGGCTCCAGGTGGCTCTGCTTTGAAACCCAGGTGGAGACAGCTGTCATCCCAGGGTCCTGGCTTGTGCACACCAATCGCTGGCAGAGGTGGTACGGCGCCCGCACAGCCACGGGTTACCCCTGGTGCACCCTGGAAGGGTGGTGAGAATGGCCCACACCACACTGTGGCCACTGGATCCTAACCTGGGGTGGCCCACGAGTGTGGCTGCAGAGGTGGGGAGCAGAGGCCTGAGTGGGCACTGGGCAGCAGGGGTGAGGTCTGGGGGAGCCTGGGGCTCTGGCTGTGCATCATTTTGTCCGTCAAGCCCTGGCCCTCTGGGCCTGTGAGGGGAGGAGTGGCCGGGAGAGTCTCTGATATAGTTTGGGGTCATTCTCCGCCTCCTGCTCAAGGGCTCCTGGCTTTAATGAAGGGGCTGAAAAATCCCCTTTTCAGACAGCCATTTGCTGACACCTTGGTGTCCTCCCTTTGTCACTCCATTCAACTAGGATAGACTGAGACTCTTTCGTGTATACGTATATAACACACCTATGCATATATAAACCTGCAGCCGTAGCCCTGTGGCATCCGATCCCATCAGATCTCGGAAGCTACGCAGGGTCGGGCCTGGTTAGTACTTGGATGGGAGACCGCCCGGGAACACCAGGTGCTGTAGGCTTGGGAGACGGACCCGGCAACCCCCTCCCAAAAATCCATCCACTGTTGAAAACCCTATGAACAGCAGAGAAGCACTGACAACAGTGTTTCGCCTGTTGTACGTAGGGTTGTTATGAGTCAGATACCGACTCCACGGCACCTGACAATAACAACAATGGAGACACAGAGGGAGAGGGAGATAGAGATATTGAGGAAGAGAGAGAGAGGCTCCTCGAACTCATGTTCCCCCTGCCTCAACCTCCCCAGTGCTGGGATTACAGGCCTGTGCCATCAACCTGGCTCAGTTTTCCATGTTTTCAAGTTTTGCATTCCTTTTGATTAAAAATTCCACCTTTTAGGCATTTACTTTTTTTGGAATTTTGCTGTATGCATTCAAGAGAAGCCAAGCTGCAACTGTAACACTTTGCTTAGAAATCTCTCCAGCCAAATATCTTATTTCATCGCTCACCTTGTTCTGCCTTCCACAAAAGCCCTGGACACCAACACAGCTCCGCCGCATTCTTCACCACCTTGTAGCAAGCATAGCCCCTTCCCCACCTTCCAGTAAGGAGGTCCTCATTCCCACCCGAGGCCTCCGAATACTTCTGCCGGCATTCTGTTCTGGCCCCTTCGGTGGTCCCTGGCGTGGCTGGGCTTTCTCTGCCACTGTCCTCCCTGCCTCCCATCCTCAGCAGAGTCCTCCAGCTGTCAGCTCAGGACTGCCAGGTTTCTCCTGCAGGAGCGTGAAGCCCATCCTGAGGCGTGCATTGCCTTGTCCTGCAGCTGCTCCTGCATTTTTAGGGGCTCCTTCCCACAGCTCCCCCACTTCTTCCTATAGATTTGCTGTCTTAATCTGTTTGGGTAGCCAGAACAAAACGCCAGAATCGGGGTGGCTCATAAACAGCAGAAACTTCCCGCACACGGTCTTGGAGCCTGGGGAAGTCAAGGTCAAGATGGTAGCAGATCCTGATCCCGGCTCATGGCGCCTTCTGGCTGTGGCCTCACATAGTGGAAAGGGCACAGCAGCTCTGTGGGAGTCTTCGAGCTAATCCTTTCTGTTCGGGCTCTGCCTTCGAGACCTGCTCACCTCCTAGCGGTCCTACCTCCTCCTGCCATAACACGGGTGGGTCAGGCTTCACTGAAGAATTTTGGGGGAACAGAAACACACCTTGGCATTTATTTTCTTTCCTTCGATGAACCTTATGTTGTAGAGCAGTTTTAGCTTCAGAGCAGCCTCGTGCAGAAGCACGGAGATTTCCCACAGCGCCTGCATCCTCCTGTGCCCAGACCTCCCCACCAGAGCGGCACCTTCCTTACAAACATGGGTCTGAAGTTTATGTCGGGGTGCACGTGGATTTTTCTGTCCCAGGGGTTTGACAGATGTATCCTGATGCATAGGCATCATTACAGTCGCGTCCAAGCTGGTCTCACTGACCCAGACATTTCCTGCACTCCATCTGTTCACCCCTCCCTACTTCCGGCAACCCAAGTAAGCCCTGGTCACTTTCCTGTCTCCATAGTTCTGACTGTCCAGCATGTGACGGCACTGGGATGGCACAGTATGGAGCACACTTGGAAGCATGCATTACGTTTATTCTATGTCTTCTCATGGCTTGATGTTGTTGTTGTTGTTGTTAGGTGCTGTCGAGTCGGTATCCGACTCATAGTGACCCTCATAGGGTTTTCAATGGCTGACTGTTCCTGGATTGCCTTGGGAGTGGATTGCCAGGTCCTTCTCCCATTTTTGCGGTGCTGGGAATTGAACTCAGGACCTCAAGAGACTGCAGCATAGCGCTCTACCAACTGAGCTAAATCCCAGCCCCATGTCTTGCTAGCACATGTCTTTTTATCTCTGAATACCATTTGGAGATTGATGCGTCCATTTGCCTTCTGAAGGACATCTTGATTGCTTCCACGTTATAGCAATTAGAAATAAAGCTGTTATAAGCATCCATGTGTGAGTTTCTGTGTGGAGATAAGTTTTCAGTTCCTCTGGCTAACTGCCAATGAGTGTGATTTCTCTGCTGCATGGTAATAGCATGTTTGCTTTTGTAAGAAACCGTCCAACTGTCTTTCAAAGTGGCTGTACCATGTCACATTCCTACCAGTAATGAGCGAGCGTTCCTGTTGCTCCACGTCCTTATCGGCAGTCGGCGTTGTCAGTGTTTTGGATTTTTGCTGTTCTAGTGGTTTTGTAGCGGTGTCTTTCTGTTGATTTAATTTGCAATTCCAGATGACATATGATGTTGAACATCTGTATATTTTCCTTGGTGAGGTGTCTGGTTAGGTCTTTGCTGATTTCTAAATTGAGTTGTTAGTTTTCTCATTGTTAAGTTTCGAGAGTTCCTAGTATATTTTGGAAGATAATCTTTTATCAGATGTTTCTTCTGCAAATACTTTTTCACAGTCTGTGGTTTTCCTTCTCACTCTCCTGGCATTATATTTGCAGAATGAAAGGGTTTTTTTAATAATTTAAATGAATTTATCAATATTTCTGTTATGTATTCTGTGTTGTGTTGTATCTAAAAATTACTGTTATACCCAGGGTCACCTAGGTTTTCTCTTATGTTATCTCTTAGGAATTTTATAGCTTTGCCTTTTACATTTATATCTCTGATCCATTTTGAGCCAATTTTTGTTGAGGGTGTAAGATCTGTATCGAGTTTGTGTGTGTGTGTGTGTGTGTGTGTGTGTGTGACTGGGGACGTTCAGTTTTCCTAGCACATTTGTTAAAAGACTATCTTTGCTTCATTGCGGTGCCTTTGTGCCCTTCCCCATGGCTGACTTTTAATATTGGGCTCATTACATGTCATATTCTTTGGAACTGCCACAATGTATTTAGCCAGTTCCTATTAGAGAGTATTGATTTTGTGGTTGTCACTGTTTTTCTGGTAACAATCATATTAGCCCCAGTGCGGTTGATCCTTGGGGTAGATTTGCATAAGGGGAATTGCTGGGTCAAGGCCTTGGAACACTTTTATAGTTATGACACTTAATGCCAAATTGTCCTCCGGAAATCACAATTCCATTTACCATTAGGATAGGAAATACTCATTCCCCACACCTGGCCACCAGAGTGTTATTTTAAATAATTTTGGTGAGCCTAGAAATTGTATTCTTTCTATTTACATTTCTTTAATTATTAGTGAACCTGAACATCGTTTTCAAAAATTTGTTGAGCATGTTTGATGTAAATTTTCTGTTTATATCATTTATAACCTTTGCTTTATTAATTTGTGACAGTTCTTCAAAGGCAGAGAATATGAATCTTGATCTTTCAGGTTATATCCACCACCTATTCTCACCAATTGCCTTTTGCCTATTACTTTGATTCATCATTCTCTCTCTCTCTCTCTCTCTCTCTCTCTCTCTCTCTCTCTCTCTCTCTCTCTTCAGTACTAGGGGTTGAACCCAGGGCCTCGTACTTGCACGCTTTGTAAATGCTGTACCACTGAGTTGCACCTCCAGCCCATTTTTTTACTTTTTTTTTTTTTTTTTTTGAGACAGGGTCTCACTAAATTATGCAGGCTACCTCTGGTCTTGAACTTGTGATCCTCCTGCCTCTGCCTCTGAGTCACTGGGATTACAGGCGTGTGCCACTGCACCTGGCTCTCACCATTTTCTCTTCCTAATAGAAGTTTGTTTATAGCCATACTACCCTGGCGCATGATCCCATCTGATCTCAGAAGCTAAGCAGGGTCGGCCTGGTTAGCCCTTGGATGGAAGACCGCTTGGGGATACCAGGTGCTGTAAGCTAGGGAGGAGGACCTAGAAGCCCACTCCCAAAACAATCAGCCACTGAAAACCCTGTGAATAGCAGAGAAGCACTGACAATAGTTTTGATCATGGCACAGTGTCAGGGAGTGTTTCATTCTGTTGTAAGAACAAAAAAAAGCCAGAGGTTTAAATGTTTAATTTTATTTTATGTTTTCTTCCGTTGTTTTGTATACATACAAATACGTCTCCCGCATGGAAATGGCATTAATATTGCCCTCTACATATCTTTTCCTGTTTTTATTCTGTTTTGGTGTACTATATAACTCTGATTGAACATTTTTCTGAGTGGCTAACAAATATCCAGCTATTGATTACTCGTTGAAGGATTCTTTTTTATCTGCATTGATTTGAAATGCTTCTTATAACAAGGTCTATTCCTGACCTTTTATTTGCTTTTACAGGTCTCTGGTTTTTGTGTGTGTGTGTGTGTGTGTGTGTATGGTACTTGGGGTTGAACCCAGGGCCTCACACATACTTTTGCAAGTGCTCTACCCCCTGGGCTGCACCCCAAGCCCATTTCTTAAATTTTTATCTTGGGACACAGCCTCACTAAGTTACAAAGGCTGCCTCTGGCCTTGAACCTGTGACCCCTTGCGACCCCTCCTGAGTGGCAGGGGTCACAGGCGGGCACCCCCACACCTGGCTCCCAGCGTCTGTGCTGAGAGCCAGGGCCGTGCATTTGAGATTGCTGGGCTCGCCTCTGTCACACTCGAATGCCATGGCTCGTTGTTTATTTCCCCTCGGATGCCTTGGCTACTATTCTCACCTGTTTATTCCTGAGATTAATTTCGGAATCACGTTGTCATTGCACCCTCCTGGCAAGAGAGAAAGGATGTTCTGAGGCAAAATAACCCACATCACAACAAGCCTTTTCCATTAACCCCGAGGTGAGCGTCACCTTCTGGGTGTGGCCTTCCAGAGCATGAGTGGTAGCGACGGCCAGGACCTGCCCAGTGAGGAGCCTCTGCTAGGAGCCTATTGGGACTCAGCCAAAGGGCGGAAGAGTCGGACATGCCTCCCACATGCTCTGGGGTGCGAAGAACTTGACATTGAGTGGAGAAAAAAATTTCTCTCTGGAACTTGTCACCATGTGCCAGTCCTTGTAAGGTCTGTCAGCCAAGTTTATACCACGTAGATGGGCCAAAGAGCAGAACCTGAAACTTAGGGTTCAGTGGTTGTGGATTGGCCACACTGTGAGGCACTGTCCAGAAATGAACACAAACCGTCTGTAGAGAAACTCAACTGCACACGGGGCCTCAAGGAATTTCCCCAGTAAACCCATTTCAAGTGATTTGGGTTCACAGTCAGGATCACATTACACATAAGGGAAGAGAGCTCTATAGAAAAGGATAAAAAACAAGGAAACTCAAAGGAAATGATTGGAAGACTCAGAACCACAAGACCTCGCATCCTGGAAGCATTAGACACGAATGGAGGTATGAGCTGGATGGGGTGGCACATGTCAATAATCCTAGCACTTGGGAGACTGAGGCAGGAGGATCACAGTGTGAGGCCAGCTGGGACTATATAGCAAGACCCCATAAAAAAAAAAGTTGAATGCCTGTATGTCTACTGTGGTATAGCAGGGAGGAACAGCAAGGAGACTGAAATGATGAGTAAGGAGCAGATAGAAGATTCGAGAAAGAGGCAGTATAAGCTCTACAATGAGAACCATTTCAACTAACCTTAAAAACTCCACAGACAGGCTTAACCACACCTTATTGTTGTTGTTGTTAGGTGCCGTTGGGTCCAATCATAGCGACCCTATGTACAGGAGATCGAAACACTTTCCGATTCTGTGCCAGACACATGATCTTATTTATGTTTAAGCCCATTGTTTTAGATACTATGTCAATCCATCCGGTGGAGGGTTTTCCTCTTTTGTGTTGACCTGCCACTCTCCCAAACATGGTGTCTTTCTCTAGGGATTGATCTCTCCTGACTACATATCCGAAATATGTAAGATGCAGTCTGGCCATTTTTGCTTCCCAGGAGCACTCTGGTTGCACTTCTAGGACAGATGTGTTGGTTCTTTTGACAGTCCATGGTATATTCAATAGACATCTCTAGCGCCATAATTCAAAAGCATCAATTCTTTTCCTGTCTCCCTTGTTCAATATCCAGCTTTCACAACCATGTGATGTAACTGAAAATACCATGGCATGAGTCAGATACACCTTCGTCTTCAATGTGACATCTCTGCTTTTCAATACTCTAAAGAGATCTTTTGCCACAGCTTTTCCTAGAGCAATGTGTCTTTTGATTCTTGACTGCTGTTTCCATGAGTATTGATTATAGAGCCAAGCAAAGCAAAATCTTGGACAACCTCAATCTTTTCTCCATTTATTGTGAAGTTGCATACTGACGTTAGACGTAACTAAAGAGAGAGCCAGTGAACCGGAGATGGAGTTGTAGAAAATACACAGAGGAAGAACAGAAAGAAAAAAAGTAGAAGATGTAAAACATAGATAAGTTACTATGGCAGCAGAATGAGGAGGTCTAACTTTCACTAATAGAGGAGAAAGTGGCATTGTTTGGTGACATAATGACCAAGGATTTCTAAGAACTGATAAAAGACCTTGGTCTTCATATTCGTCAAGCACATCAAATTCAAAGCAGAGCAAATAAAAAACATACCACACTAGAGACAGGAATGGAAATGCAGCACCTCAAAGAATAAAAGACAGAGACAATCTTAACCAAGTAGGCTGACTCCTAACTTTTCAACACCAACAGCTGAAGCTAGAAGACAGTGGAACTACATCTTTACTTTCTTAAGGAAAGAAGTTTTTTTTCCCAGTACTGGGGGGTTGAACCCACGGCCTCACACCCTCTAGGCAAGTGCTCTACCACTGAGCTGCATCCTCAAACCTTTTTTTTATTTTTCATTTTGATATGGGGTCTGGCTAAATGGCACCGGCTACCTGTGGTCTCAAACTCCCAATTCTCCTGCCTTAGCCTCCTGAGTCTGTGGGATTACAGGCATGTGCCACTGTGTCTGCTGGGAAAAAAAAGTCTACCTTGAACACTTATACCCAAAGGAAGTGGCATATAGGTGCAAACATACAAAATTCCTAGAGATGAATACTGAAGATTTTTCATTTTATCTATTTAATTATACTCCAATAAAAGTACTATTAAAAGTTACTACTAGCGATAACATTTAAAGTACATAATACTTAGAAATAAGTGCAATAAAATATCTACAAGGTCTTTGGTGGAGCAAATTATAAATTTTATTAAGAGACCTTATAAAATTCTAAATACATGGAGAGATACCATGTTTGAGGATGATAGAGCCTTATGTTGATTCTTCCTAAATCCATCTGTTGACTGGTGCAATTCCAATAAAACTCTCAAGTGTGGGGATGTGGATGTGTGTGTACATTGTGCATGAAACTTGAAAATTTACACATTTGAATATTTATATAGAAGCCCAAATAGATCTGCATGTACAGTGGTATCTGGGCACTCAACCACAATTCATTCTGGATGGCCAGTGGAGTGCCCATTAGTTGGAGTGCTGAGCACTTTTCTCCCATTAAGAAATAACCTATATGTATTCATTGGTTCCAGAACCACCCTGAATGGCTAATACCCTGAATGGCTAATTCAGACACGTGTGTGCTGTTCACATACTTAGTAACAAGTCCTTTTTAACTGTTTTCCTTTTTCCTTCACTTTCAGGGCTAAAACTTTTCTTGGGCGCCATGTGACCGTAAAGCACACAAATGTACACATCCAAACAAAGCAAACCATCGGATCGTGAGCACAGCCTCAGGACACGTCTTCCTGCTTGAAATCAATGCACAAAGTAATGTGCTCCCCGTGTTAAACCTGGAAGCATCATGGGGAAGTGTGGGGTCGCAGACAGATTGTAGCAGGGTGGTCAAATGCCAAGCAAGTGGTGGAGCACTGAACTGGAATTGTCTGGAAAATATTGGTAGAGGACTGAATGGGTCAAGCAGGGACCAGTTCAAGTGCCAAGGTACCACTGTACCAGGGGCGCAAAAATGTGTGCACACAATTACCGCCGGGTGCGGTGGCGCACGCCTGTAATCCCAGAGGCTTGGGAGCTGGAAGCAGGAGGATCACAAGTTCGAGACCAGAGGCAGTCTGTGTAAGAGCGAGACCCTGTCTCAAAAAGTAAAAAAAAAAAAATGGGCTGGGGTGTAGCTCAGTGGTCCAGCACTTGCAGAGCATGCAGGAGTGAGGCCCTGGGTTCAACCCCCAGTACAAAAAAAAAAAAGTATACACACTTTAAGGGATGTTATCTATGTATTATTTTTCCAAGTTGAATTGGGTTATGGTCGCAAAGGTAGCATGATGTTAATGAAGAGATGTTAATGGAATAAATGCTGGTAGCATCACCATGTGACAGGCAGGACAGCTATGGAAAATGGCGGGAGCTTGCTTGTTGTTCCAGGAGCCTCAGAACATTTTGGAGTGGTATTTGAAATTCGAGAACGTTGTGGAAGTACATCGACAATGGAGGTGTGAAATCGCAACAGCATCTCCCACATGCCTAACGAGGGCATGCATTTGTGAGACCATGGAGCTGTGTGTGATATGCACAAGGGAAGATCCAAGGGGCCTCACACAGCGACGAGCCCTGCTTCTTCTGCTGTGGTGACCATGCTGAGCACCTCGGGTAATGGCAGAAGTCAAATGTGACTTGTACTCATCTTTGCTGTTGGTGTCTATTGAGTATTAGGATTTCAACACAGTTCGTTCCTTTCTTTAAATGTATATACTTTTTAAGCACAGCTTGTGGTGGAGACAGCATTGACGATCAGAAAGGAAAGAATGGATTTCTAAATAAATTATCTAAGGGTGTTTGGTTGTCTAGACCAAAATAAATAAATAAATAAATAAGCACATCAAATTGAACCCTTCCCTACTT
>VMDO01011017.1:13899-68984 GCA_007922755.1 Pedetes capensis
TCTGTGCCAGGCAAACCATCTTATTTATGTTTAAGCCCATTGTTGCAGACACTGTGTTAATCCATCTGGTGGAGGGTTTTCCTCTTTTCCGTTGACCTGCCACTCTTCCAAACATGATGTCCTTCTCCAGGGATTGTTCTCTCCTGACTACATGTCCGAAATAGGTAAGACGCAGTTTGGCCATTTTTGCTTCCAAGGAACACTCTGGTTGTACCTCTTCTAGGACAGATCTGTTGGTTCTTTTGGCAGTCCATGGTATATTCAATAGACGTCTCCAGCACCACAATTCAAAAGCATCAATTCTTCATACTATTCACAAAAATGAATTACAAGTTGATTAGAGACCTAAATTAAAAGGATCAGTTGTGTAACTTTTAGAAGATACTATAGGCTAATATGTTTATCGCTTCAGGATAGGGAAGAATTCTTTAAATCTACAGAAGTTGTGAATACCATAACGGAGAAAATGAATTTCCCTGCTTGTATTAGAATTAAGAACATAGTGCTGGGTGTGGTGGCGCATGCCTGTAATCCCAGCGGTTGGGGAGGCAGAGGTGGGAGGATCGCAAGTTCAAGACCAGAGTCAGTCTGCATAACTTAGCGAGACCCTGTCTCAAAAAGTAAAAAAAAAAAACGGGCTGGAGGCGCAGCTCAGTGGTCCAGCACTTGCAAAGCATGCAGGCGCAAGGCCCTGGGTTCAACTCCTAGTACCACAAAAAAAAAAAAAAAAAATTAAGAACATGTGTTTATTAAACAGAACACAGAGTGAAGAAACAAACCTCTATCTATAAAACCACATTTACAACCCATCTAACCAAGAAGTATGATAAAAATAATAGCTAAAATGTAAAGAGTTTCTGTACTTCAACAAAAGGCAAAAATGTCTAGGAAAATGGTCAAAAGATTTGGAATAGTCACTCTAGAAAACAAGGAAAGTGAATGATCAGTAGGCATATCATATCTATGTCAATGTGATTAGTAATAAAGAAATGCAAACCACATCCAAAATGTTACACCTTTTCACACATACTATCCTTGTAGAATGTAAAAATTACTTAAAAATATCATTTGTCTAGGACATAAAACAGCAAGTATATTTGTAGCTTCTGCTAGGAGGTTAAATTGGTTTAATTGCTACAGAAAATTTTAGGATGTTTGCGTGTAAGTAGAATCGGCGAGGGTCCAGCCACCCAGAAAGCCCCAGGATCCACTGAGAGCAGAGGGACACGGAAATGGTATTATAGTTGTGTCACAGAACACATGACAAGCTTTAAGATAGGTGAACCAAAGCTGAGCTCAGCCAAATAGGTGGATATTAGAAATACAATGTTCGGCAAAAAAAGCAAGAAGAGAAATCCACAGAGTAAGATGCCATTCCCACACGGTGTGTGTTGCACAAGAATGTTACAATGAAGCTGAAAAATTCCTACTCACTGTGGTCAGCTGGAGTCAACTGGTCTACCACACCACTAGTCGCATAGTAATAGTAATAGTAATAGTAGGTACCTGGCCTTGGCAATAATAAGTGACTAAGTTACTGGCTGGGAACACCAGGTGCTGCAGGCTTGGGAGACAGACCTGGCAACCCACTCCCCAAAATCAATCTGCCATTGAAAACCCTATGAACAGCAGAGAAGCACTGACAATAGTGTTTCCCCTGCTGTAAGTAGGGTTGCTATGAGTTGGATACCAACTCGACGGCACCTAACAACAACAACAACAACAACAACAACGTTACTGGCTTATGTGTTTACTGTATTGTACTTGAAATCATTGTTTTACAGTGTGTGCTCCAACTCCTTAGCATAAACGGCGGGCTGTGCTAAGCTGCCAAGAGCCTCGCTGATCTCAGACTTCCTGTGCCATTTGGTCATGTCAAGGCCCCATGGAGTGGCCGGCCTGTCCCATCTAGGCATGTGTGAGTGGGTCCTGGGATGGTGGCACAAGGATGACATTGTCTGACGACACATTTCTCAGAACATGTGCCGTCTGGTGAGCAGCACGTGACCGTGTATTTCAACAGTGCGCAAGCCTGCGCGCAGAGCCTGTGTGGTGAAGCTACGCAGCGGACAGGAGTGTGAGGGAAACAGGACCCAGGAGGGCAGTTACCTCAGAGACGGAGAGGCTGGGCTGGGCGTGGACACACAGGGCAACGTTCTCCATCCTCCGCTGGGGCCGCCAGGGGTCTTTGCTACAGCTTTTTATTCCACAGGACAACTACTTATTAAATGTGAATTTTAATCAACCCAGTGTGAAAGGAAAGCTTTTTGTTTTTCTTTTAAATTTGTGAAAACCCCGTCTTATGTCCCTGGAACAAACCCTCCTGGGTCCTCGTGCGTTAACAGTGAAGAGCATTCTATGGAAGTGATTGGAAGGGGGGCTTCGTCCACCTGAACTTAGAAGCAAGGCTGGTTGTTGTGAGGTGGCGCTGTGTCGAAGTTTAGACCAGAGACTTTCTCGCAGGCCCTCCGGGTGTGAAAGCTGCTCTTGCTGTTTTGTAGCTCTGTGTGCTTAGGCGGGTGGCTTCGCCTCTCTGTGCTGTTTCTTTTGCATAAAGTCGGTGATAATCACACTCACATTACTCAACAAATTCCTCAAACCCTGTTTGGCCCATAGCGATGCTCAGATCAGAGTTTGTTTTTATTTTCTTCTTGCTTGATTTTACATTAGGACTAGGCAACTCCATAAAATGAACCGAACAATTGTCACTGCTTTGGGGACCTGAAACCATTTCCATGGTCTGGGCATAAATGCTCCTAGCATGGCAGAATTCTAACAGTGAGTCTAGAATGTTGGTAAGAATTCTAGAACTGTATTGGCCTAGAGCTTTTTGGTGTTTCTTAAGGCTTTAATCAGACAAGTATTTTCCCCCTTTCTTCCCTTCCTCCATCCCTCCCTCCCTACTTCCCTTCCTCCCTCCCTTCCTTCCTTTCTTCCTTTCTTTCTTCCCTCCCTCCCTTTCTTTCTTTTGTTCTTTCGTTTTTGTTTTTGTTTTTGTTTTTGTTTGGCCATACTTGGGGATTGAACCCAGGGCCTTGCACACCCTTTGCAGGTGCTCTCTCACTGGGCTGCATTCCAAGCCCATTTTTAAATTTTGAGCAGGGTCTCCCTGTGCTATGTGGGCTACCTCTGGCCTTGAACTTGTGATTCTCCTGCCTCGGGCTCCCCAATGGCTGTGATTATAGGTGTGAGCCATCGAGCCTGCCATTTCTTGGATTTCCAGCATATTACAACCCACTGTTTTGCTGATACTGTTAATTGCCTGCCCCGATTTCTCTTTCTTCTAGGCTGGTTGGCCGTGAGTGCTCACCCTTTTCTGGCCATTCAAAGGGTTCAGAGAGCAATGTCATGGCCTGGGCTATCACTGCATTTTATTTTGGGGTACAAGTATACGGGGCAGGCCTGAGGGATGGGGGGGTCTCTCAGAGACAGGCTTGGGAGCCTCCCTCCTGGCTTGGGATAACTATGCCAGAGGAGGGGGAATTACCCACCAGCTCCTGCTCCAGCTGATCCAAGTGTCCCCTGTGGGGTGCTAGCCCCCTTCCTTCTTGGTTGCTCATCCTCTAGGCTTGAGTGACTTCCTGCAGTGTCCTGGACCTTGGCCTGGACAGGGAAGCCTGCAGGAGGCAGGAATACACAGCGCGTGCGTGAAGTGGAGCAAGGTCAAGTGGGCCTGGGGCCATCGCTCCATCACGGACCCCAGAGAGCTGACCCCTCAGTGACATCAGCAGGGGGAGGGACCTGAGGATGACTCTACCCATGGCCCCATTAGAGGACACGCCTCCCTTCACGCCAGTCTCCGAGGCCTGTTGTGCATAGGGGCGGAAGGGAGGGAGGGGGTCTGGCCATGCAGGAGAGGAGGAGAGGCACCGGGCTCCTCCAATGCGCTCAAAGGCTGGAAGGAGCGGGGACTCTCGTGCCTCAGGACAGGGGCTATAGGCCACGTATGGTGGCACGGGAGATGCTGACTGAGTACTGCTGAGTCGCCTCCCTGAAGCCCAGCATTCTGAGGTCGTGGCTTCCTTGCGATGGGCCACCCTGTCAGCCGCCTGCGGGCATAGACCAGGGTCCCAGGGCTCAGCCTGGTGCTCCTCCTCCCGCAGCCCTAGCGAGATCGTGGGGCCCTGCTGCCCCGAGTGGAAGCCTGAGCTTCCCTCTTCCCCGGCTCCACTCCTTCTGAGGTCCAGGTCCCCGCCTGGCCTGCTGGGCCGTCTCCTTCCCCAGAGCGCTCCTCGCTGGCTCTGGAGCCCAGACAGGGTGCGCTGGAGGAGCCGGGCTGCGGGCTGCCTGCCGTCCACATGGCCTGGACCTTTTCCTGCTCGCCTTCCACCTCTGCGAGCTTCCTGCCGCCTGCACATGTGGGTTCCCGCCGAGGGCCACGCGGGCGCCAGCGCCTCTGCTGATGCTTTCGCCATCCGCCCCAGGCCTGGCAGCCGGCGCCGGAACCCTCCCTGGCTGCCTGCAGCTCCTCTCTTGGTTCTCTTGCCAGAGAGAGGATTTGATGTTTTCCATTTCCTCAAGTTCATCAGCGTTTGTTTGTCTGATGGCTTATTCCCTTCTCTTCCTTGGGACTCTCTGACATGTCCTGCCTGCTGGCCTTCTCCCTGGTGACCAGGGTGGGCCTGAGGCCACATGATTCCCATGCAGGGACCAGGCCCCTGGCCCACCTTGTGCAGAAGGACAGCTCCGGGCGATCCTGCAGGGGAGACCCTAGTTCCTTTGCAAGGTGTCCGACAGGCTCAGGGTGGGTCCTGGGACCTGGAAGTGTGGTCCAGCTTCCTAGACAAGGGTGAGGGGAAGGAGAGGTGGGCAAAGGCTGTGCTGTGGAGGGGCAGAGGTCCTGGGACAGCGAGGACAGCACAAAGCAGTGAGGAGGGTCCTGGCCTCTGACACCCACTCCTGCGCCACATTCACCCAGCTGTGAGCATCTGCCCTTCCAGCTGTGGCTTTGTTTAGCCCAGCCCTGTGCAGTGCGTGTTCTTTCTACTGCATTCTACGAGGTTAGCAGATTGCATCATCTGGCAGGGGGAGTGACGGGGGAGGGGGTTAACCTCAGGCTGCCTGCGCCCCAACAGACAGGGGGCTCCTCATGAGTGGGGACTGCTCCGTGCCACACTGGGGTCTCCAGAGTGTGTAACAGAACCTGGCAAACAGCAGGAGGTCAGTAAGGGCTATGAAGACGAGGGGTTGAGGTAGGGGTCTGTGGCAGGCAGGATCAGGGCTGTGAGGGCTAAGGATGGGGCCCAGAGGGATGAGGAAATGAGGAGGGTCGTGGAGGGTCCGGAGCGATGGGGCAAGGCGTGGCAGGCATACCTGGCATTGCGCCCGCCCCCACACGTGGCGATGGTTTCTATCAGCGCTGAAGCCATCCACTTGAACTCAGCCAACCTCCTGACCTTCCTGCCCATGAGGCCATAGGCAGCCTCCTCGGTGCCTCACCCACATGGGAGGACCTGATTGTGACCGGCAGCTTCCTGAAGCACCGTTGGTGGCAGCTGGGGGATGGGACTGTGTCTTCTGGAAAGATAGACTATCACATTGGCTTTCAGCTCCAGAGCCTGGTGGGATTAGGAAAAGTGTTCTTAATGATGACCAGCCGCGGGGCTGATGCTTCCTGGGGGAGGACAGAGAGCCCAGGGCAGGCCCAGCCTGGGGCTGACAGGTGCCCTGTGCTGGCCAGCCAGCTCCTCGGTGCCCTGGACCCTGAGGCCTGGGCTGCCTCACCAGTGGACTGGGGTCACCTCCCTTCGTGGGTGAGTGGGTGGGAGTGGGGCTGGAAGGGGAGCCGTCCAAAGCCCAAGTCCCTCTCTGCCCCCGGAATAGGAGAATCCTGAGGGCGACCTTCTCTGACTTATAGGGAACAACTTGAGCAGGGCTGGGCGTGGGCAGCTGTGACTGGTGATACTACATTTGACACCAGACCCAGCTAGCACAATCCCCCTTATGCAGAGAGGAGTGGGCCTGGAGAGCTGGGTGATGCGCTCAGGGTCCCCCAGCTGGCAGCTGGCTGGGTGGTGCCAGCTGAGCTGACACTTAGTACAGGCCTGGGTTTGGTGGCCTTTCCATGTGCCCCCGCCCCGTGCCTCTGCTTTCACGCCTGTATGGTTTGATGTGCTTTGCAGATCGACAAGGGGATCTTTGGAAAGAAGGCCAGTGTCTTTGTCAGCATGGCCTTAGTGGCCAGAAGGACCCAGAACAGCCTCCTGGGACATTTTGGGGTGGGGGTGCACGTCCATTCTGTGCTCCCCACAAGACCGACATGTGGGGCAGAGCCTGTGCCTGCTCAGCGCATGACATACACAGGGCTCCTCAGGACCTGTGACCTCGGCCCAGGTCCCTGTGGCTGGCCGCCGTTTAGACCAACTGCGTTCTCCAAGTTTTCCAGCCCACTCTGAGGCTTCCTGTGCCCTGCGCAGCCCAGCGGCCTCTCCCACAGCCAACGTGTCCTGCGCTGGGCCCTAATTGCGCCTCAAACTCAACCCCCTAGAAGGAGTCCAGCAATTTTGGTTCGTGGCTCTCTCTGCTCTGACAGCAAGTACTGGTTTGGAAGAAGAGATTTGTGGACGGGCATGAAATTGCCATCCCGGGAAGCCCAAGGCGGACTATAAATAGGGCCCGGGTCCCTGGAGGGCAGACTCCCTCGGGTGAGGCATCTCCGCGGTTTGTGCGTCAGGGAGAACAGCACTGCTGTGGAGGTAGGGCGGGGAGCTCCCAGCCCCGGGATGGAGTTATCTTTCTGCAGTGAGACATGTGGAGTGGTGGGTTCTGATAAGCCCAGGCTATCATGCCTTGCTGACACAGGCAGATGGCTTTTCTCACGGAGTGGGATTAACCCCGGGGCACGAATAAACCCATCTGTTTCCCATAAGGCCAGCCCCTCCGCCCCCAGACGTTCCAGCCCCAAATGGAGAGAGAAGCTGGAGCTTCCACTGTATCCTGGGATGGACCAGCTAGGTGGACGCCACTGTCAGCATGGACGGTCCGCGGGGGCAGGCACAGCAGGCCATCACGGTAGGCCTGGGCAGCAGGCAGCTTCTGAGGATGCCAGGTGTGACCAAGCTGCTGGCTCATCTGTGTGAAGAGAGACGTGGGCTACCACGGGGTCCGCAAACTATGGCCATGGCCAAGTCCACCTCTTGCCTATGTTTGCACTGGCAACTGTGAGTTTATAATGGGCTTCCATCTACAAATGAGTGATAGAGCCAGGTGCAGTGGTACATGCCTGTAATCCCAGCTGCTCAGGAGGCGGAGGCGGGAGGATGGCAAGTTCGAGACCAGAGGCAGTCTGCATCACTTAGCGAGACCCTGTCTCAAAAAGTAAAAAAATGGGCTGAGGGTGCAGCTCAGTGGTCCAGCACTTGCAGAGCATGCAGGCGTGAGGCCTTGGGTTCAACCCCCAGTAACCGCAAAAAAAAAAAAAAAAAAAAAAAGTGATAGAAGAAAATGCAGAAGACTTTCATGACGTGTAAAAGTGATGTGAAATCCAGATTTCAGCATCCAGAATTTAAGAGCTCTGTACACCAGCCTTCTTCTCACTTCTTATTGTCTGAGTCTGTTGTACCCAAAGCCACAGAGCTCAGTATGGCCACAGAACCCCCATGGCTGCAAAGCCAAAAATACATGCCACCCAATTCTTTTCAGAGAGGGCTTCTGATGTGTTGAGACCCAGGCTCCGGGGTTCTAAGGGTGGGAGCCTGATGAGCTTTGCTGAGAGCAATGGTCACTGTCTCCCAAAGACCAGGGTGCACTGTGAAAGTTCAGCCTAGGACCTGCCCCCAGATCCATGGATGTTGGTGGCCCCTAATAAGGGCGGGCTGGGATTTAGTTCAGTTGGTAGAGTGCCGATCTGCAGTCTCGCAGGTCCCGGGTTTGATTCCCAGCACTGCAAAAATGGAAGAAGGACGAGGCAGTCCACTCCTGAGGCAATCCCGAAACAATCAGTCATTGAAAACCCTATGAGGGTTGCTATGAGTCAGACCTGACTCAATGGCAGCTAACAACAATCAAAGGCAATTTTTCTCCCTAGTGGGGCTTGCAGCAATGTGGGGGTGCTTCTTTGTGGCAGATGGGGGTTGCTACACGCTCTGGGTGGGCTCTAAGGCTGGGGAGGCTGCTATTCATCCCACAGGGCCCAGGACGCCCCACAGCACAGAGTGCCCCGGCCCCCATGGCAACAGCGTCCAGGTGGAGAAACCTCACTCTGAGGAAGCATGGGTGCAGCCTGTGTGAGTCATCAGGCCGGGCCATGTCAGAAATAGAGGTCAGGCATGGCAGGATGAGGCCAGAAGTGGGGATTTGTCCTGGAGGCTGATGGCAAGGCCACGGGCCTCAGGAGCCCTGGGTCAGGGTGCGTCTGGCTGCCCCACAGGTGGCCCTGCTCGGGCCTAGGAGCCCTGGGCCTTGGGGCTTCCTCTCAGGACACCTGCGTGTCAGGCCCCAGGCTCTGGGGAGCAGGGGTATAGGAAGCTGCCACGGGCAGTTAATTTATCTCAATGTCTGCTGTGGGGCAAAGATCACAGCAGTGATGGCAGACAAGGCCCCATGGTATTGGCAGCTACTGGCCCATTGCCTGCTGGGCCACACACAGACCTCGGTGTCCTCCTTCATTTTGTCCCCAGGTGGAGCTTCTGTTCATCCTTGTATCCCAGGCCCAGGCTCCCACTCTGCTCGGGGGTTTCTTGTGGCCGAGCCTTCCTCCTCCCCTCCTTGTGCCTCCCTCCCTTCCCCCACCCTTCCTTTCCCCTGTCTCTCCTCTCCTCTCCTCTCCTCTCCTCTCCTCTCCTCTCCTCTCCTCTCTGCTTTCCCCCTCTCCCTCCCTCCTCTCCTCCATCCCTCTTCCTCTGCCCAGGGTCTCTCGCACCCTTCCTGGGGCACCTGTCCCCTCTCCTCTGCATGGCTGACAGGTGTGCCATTGCCCCCAAACTTGAGCTCCTCAGAGGCAGGGGCTGTGCCTGGCCCCACACCGTGGCTGCAAAACCCAGCACCAAATCTGGTGACTAAATGGGGACCCTGAGCAATCCTGTGTCATCAGCTGTCAGAATGTGGTCGGGGGGAAGAGATAGGGCTTGGAGGGCCAGAGACCAGCGGGCACTCAGCGAACTGGGGAAGGCCCTTGGTGGCTGAGGCTGGGCCCTGGAGGGCGAGCCAGAGGGGCAGGCTGTTCAGTGACAGCAGCAACAGCCACTACAGAGCCTGACAGACAGGTCACCAGAGCTTCTGGGTCACCCTGATGAATTTCCCAGAGCTCAAGGGAACCCGAGAAGCTCTGAACGCTCCAACGGGGGAAACAAGCGAGTTATGTGCAAGCCGAGGGCCCGGCTCCCGCCGGCCCTGCCTGATTCATTTTCAAGATGCTGGCACTGGGCTCGCCTGCCTGCCCTCTCTCTGCTGGAAAGTCATCTCCATTTAAACTGTCGGGAGGGCTGAAGACAGTTCTTGGTGGCTCCACATCGCAGAGCCCTAGTGCAGAGCGGCCCGGCTGCCTGGTCTCAGCAGGCTGTGCAAGGACGGGCCGTGTCTCACAGCTGAGATGCACAGAATGCGAGCCCTGGGCCCCACCCAGGGAAGCTCCTGGTGGGAGTTGTCCCATCTCATCCTCCCCAAAACCCAGGAAAGCCGAAGCTGGAGGTCAGAGGGCATGAGTCAACTGCTCAATGTCACATGACAGGCCAGGATTGCCCTGTGAGAGTTTGTTCATCCTCCAGACTATCTGAAGGCTTCCGCTGTGTGAAACGCTGGTTGCTCTGTTCTGTCTGGGAGCTCACATTCTGTCAGAGACATTCTTTCTGCAGAATTGTAGGGAAAAAAAAGTCTTCAAACTCTGTAGGAGGAATAGGAGCAAAAATCCCGCCGGTCATCTGGTCTACCTCTCATAGCATCTGACCGCGCTGACTGTGGGCATTGCAGCAGCCACTGTGACATTCCAGAAGCCGCTACCGCGTCACCTCCGAAACGCTGACACATCCCAGCCCGCCCTCGGTGTTCTCTCGAGAGCTGTCCTGCCTGACCCCACATGCCTGTGTCCTGAGCCACCTAGAACTGGCCTCCCCGGCTCGGGTCCACCTCATAGGATCTGTGTGACTCTGCGCCCCTTAGTCACCAGCTGGCTCTCCCAGGGGGCTGGGGCGAGGCCTGTCTGTGGGCTCACCCGCTGCGGAGGAGGGACCTGCTGTCGGGGGCCTTCCCGTGCTGGCTCAGGGCCGAGGTGACGGGGCCTTTCCTGCTGACGGACTCACTGAGCCCAGCCAACGAGGGTGGTGCAATCTCTCTGGGGCAGGAAGCTCATCCCAAAATGGGGAGGGAAGGTGAGGCGCTCAGTCTTCCCCACCGCCTCCTGCTGTGGAGCTCGCATGTCCCCCCAGATCCTCACCTGCTGCACATCTGAGCAGGAGCCAACTCTTGCCTCTTTCCCAAGCAGCAGGGCTGCCCTGGACCCCAAATCCAGCCCATCAGTACTCTCATCCCAGAGGAGGGCTGGGGAGTCACTTAATCTGGTTGTCACTTGAGGTGGGGGTAAGGACCGAGACCCAAGCCCCACACTCCCTAAGCTTCCGGTTCCGCCTGTAGCCCAGCCAAGGGCAGTCATATCAGCACCCCGGGGCTGTGGCCAGAAGCAAAGGAGGCTGTGTGTCTCGAGTACCTGCACTGTGCCTGGCGGACACCAGCTGCTGGCTTCGTAGGATCTGTGCTGCCACGTTTGAATGGAGGAAGTCGCCCTTCTGTACAGAAGCAGGGACTGAGCCAGTCGGCAGGAAGCCGGGTCCCATCTCGGCTCTGCCACACCCAGTGCTGTGATCTGGAGCAACCCTGGGCTTCCGCTGGTCCTCCTTGCTCTCCTCATGGGTTTCTTGCGAGTACAGAAGAAATGACGTGCCAGCAAGCATTGCATAAATTGTCAGTGACACACAAATGAAGCATTTATATTCACCGTACAGGTGACATCAGCTGCGCGTTCATCTGCGGGTACATGTGGTCCCTGCCCCCCGGGAGACCGCCAGCCAAGTCGGCCTTCCATCTGGCATTCATTGTTTTCATTTGTTTAAAAAGTAAATCAGACAAAGCAACAAGATTTGTGCCCAGGATGCTCAAGCGCTGGTCTGAGCGAAGTGGACAGTGTGGCCCTTTGTGAAGGTGGCCCCAGCCCCTGCTGGGGGTGACAGTGCTCAGCTCAGCCAGCCTCAGCTAGGGGCCGCCACACGGACAGTGAGCTCCAGGGCTCGTGCTGAGGGTCAGCAAGTCAATGCTGGCATGCAGTAGCTCACCTGTGGGCGCCCAGCCTTCCGGACTCCTATCTGATGCACACGCAGCCTCTTGTCTTGTCACAGCATCTGGAGTTCCTACCAGGCCCTGCTAAAGCCCCCGGCTTCTGTTTCCCAGCAGGGTGTCTGAGTGGCACCAGCAGGAGGGTGAGGCGTGGCCAGGGGTCAGGCCAAGGAAGGGTTTGGTTCACCATGAAAGTATCTCCTCCCCGCCAAGGTGAGTGGAGTTTTGAGGTGCCCTCAGCCAAGAAAAATCGGCCTGCAAGGCTGTTGGAGGCTCTGACCCACGTGGAACGGAGGAAACGCATTTTCCAGCCGCCCACACACAGGGTTTCTTCTCGCCTCTTGGTCCACGTGGAGCAAGTCCTCTTCCATGTGACGGGCTGCAAATATCCGAATGCAGCTCTAGAGGAAAGAAGGCTTCTCTGGCAACCTGGGCTCTCCAGAGGCTGGAGGAAGACCCTCTTTCCCACCCTCCCTCAGGGCTGGATCCCTTGCTGCCCCTGCCCACAGCCTCCGGGAAGATGGACTGAGTCAGCAACCAGGGCTGTGCTGGGAAAGCTTCCATGGCTGACTTCCGGGGCCAAGGCCTTCCTGTGGGGTTTGCCCATTGCAAATGTGTGAACTGTCACGGCCGTCTTTAGGCCATCGCATCATGTCATTTGTCCTTCTTCACAGCTTGAGGGGGGCAGACCTTGGGTGACACGTGGGCTGTTGGGTCTGCAGGGGCAAAGCAGAGGGTCAGTCCTGGTCCCTGACCAGTGGAGCGCGACTCCCACCAGCTGGGATTGTTACCAGCATCTGGGCCTCCAAGTGGCTGGGGTTCAGAAACAAACCGGCCACCAAGCCCTCCTCTGCTTGGTGGCCCCAGCCAGGCTGAAGAAAGTCCTTTCTATGTGCTGGGTTATAGGGACATCTGTGGGGTGTCACCCAGCTGCTGGACTCGCTCCGGCCATGAGCGGGAACCAGTCACCAAAGACCCGCTGTCTGGTGAGGGGGAGCTGAGCACTGGAGAACCGCACCTCCCGGAAAGGAGGCTTACGCCCATGGCTGCTCCAAGAAGCCTTGAGAAAGGCAGGCTCAGAGGCTGATCCCCACACCGGCTCCTTGCTTCTTTCTTCCCAGTGAAGACGCTGACTCCAAGTGCTCTGCTCCAATGCTCTTTATTGTTTCGTCTGTCCCAGTCGATGGAACGGATGCAGACTGCTCCATGTACCGCCCTTATGTCCTCTCCAGGGCCTAGCCAGGGACCAATCAGAGGCAGTCACCCCATACAGGTTTTGGCCAATCAGGGGGGATATGCAAATTTGAGTTTGTAAAAGTAGCCAATCAGGGCTGGTTCCCAAACGGTCCAATCAGGAGCCGTTCGGTGGTTTGGTAACAGCCAATTGGTGTCGAGGGGTCTGAGGAGAGGGATTGGGTGCCAGTGCCATCTTTAGAAGCTCGTGGCCCAGGGGTTCCCAGATGTAGGGCAAACGTTACTGCCTGGGGAACAAGCCTCAGACCTCCAAATGGGCCTAGATAGGCCCCAGGGCAAACTGCCTCTCTAGGCAGTGCCCTACAGACATCTATTGACTTGCTGAGTCTTTGTGACACCCTTTGAGGTTCCCCACATTGCAGATGAGAAACTGGGGCACAGCAAGACCTTGTCTCTTCCCTGAGGTGTGCAATGGTTCATAGGAAGCACTCTGGTCCCCATGCCTCCTTTTCACAAGGCAGGGGAAGAAGGTCACATGCGGATGGGTCTGCAGGGAGAAGGAGCTGCCATGGGGGACTGGGTGCCTGTAACTGAGGGCTGGGGAATCAGAGGGCAAGCTCAAGAAGGACCGGGGACCAGCACCTTGAGGTCCTTTCTAACCAAGTGCTGTCTCTCCTTCAGCCACTTCCTTCCATCTCTGCTGCCCACCAACCTACAGCTGCCCGCCTTGGGTGGGAGGAGCAGGAAGCCAGGCTGCTGCTGTCAAGACCTGCAGGAGGGGAAAACCTGCAACTTGGACCTGCCGGTTCTCATTAAAACCGATCTCCTTGCTGACAAAGGTAAAGAGAACCGAATCTACACCAGCACATGCTGTAGGAGCTGCTTTTATTCTCCCGCAAGCAGCCATCGCCCCAGGTTCAAAACTGGCACAGGCCATGGGCTTCAAAGGGGGGAAATTCCCAACCAGGTGGGGGCTTTGGCTGGGCGCCCTGGTAAGTGGAAGTGCCTCCCTCGGGGGAGCAGCCGCACGGAGATGCCCGAGCCCAGGGTCTCATTAACGCTCGCTGCCCAACATTCTGTTTCGTTTTCCTTGGCGCGCAACCTGGATTTTCCTAACCCAGAGGTGGGACGGGAATGCAAGATGGATGTTGTGGAGAGCTCAGCTACAGAGCCAGCGTTTCTGAGCCCAAGAGGCCACTGACGGGTGGTCAGCTCACCTTGCCAGGTACCTGAGAGAACTGTGCCCAGGAGCAGAACGGGCCAAAATGGCAGTTGCTGCTGAGCAGAGATCAGAGGTGGGCAGCAGGCAAGGTGGACGCTGATTGCCACCCTTGGCTCTGCTGGGCATCTAGCTGGTCTCTCACACACTGGAGCTTCAGGTCTTTAGACCCCAAGTTGGATGATGGGAAAACCTACAGCATAGAGGTTATCAGTGTCTCACAGCTGCCATGACAAAAATACCCCAGACTTGGCGACTTGGCGACTTAACCAACATAGATTTATTCTCCCACGGTCCTGGAGGCCAAGGTCAGGGCTGACTCCATTGGAGGCTCTGAGGAGGGTCTCTTTTTTTTTTTTTTTTTTTTTTTTTGCACCCAGGGCCTTGCGCTTGCATGCTCTGCAAGTGCTGAACCACTGAGCTGCACCCACAACCCATTTTTTAATTTTTTGAGACAGGGTCTCACTAAGTTATGCAGACTGCCTCTGATTTTGAACTTTTGATCCTTCTGCCTCCGCCTCCCGAGCCGCTGGGATCACAGGCGTGCGCCACCGCATCTGGCTCAAGGAGGGTCTTTCTGGCCTCTCCATCTCCTGGGGTGCCAGGTGCTCTTGGGCTGGAGGCTGTGCCAGGCTAACCTCTGCCTCGCCTTCCTGAGGCCTCATCCTCTGCCCCTGGCTTCTCTCCTCCACGTGGCCCTCTCTTGCAGGGGTGACCATCTTTGGAGTCAGGGCCCACTTGGGTGGTCCAGGATGATTCCACTTAAAAGTCCTAAACTTCCTCATATCTGTAAAGACGCTTTTGCCAAACGAGGTCACGGCCACAGCCTCCAGTTGGCCTCGACCTATCATTTCGGGACCTCCGCTTAGCTACCACGCCCAGTGCTCAGCAGACCCCGTGTCAAGCACACGGAAGACAGAGATGTGGGAGAAGTTTCTCCTCGTGGGAATTTGAAGCAGGCATTGAGCAAATGGTTCTTTGTCCACGTAACTGGATTGCAGAGTTGACACACCCAGGTAAGCCCCTTTCCCTCCAGGATGCACCGGGCACTGTCACCCTCCTCAAATGACCCATTCGAGGGGAGGCAAACTGGCAGTGCCCCCGTCCACCCCTGGGATCGAGTCCTACTCTCTGCCCAGTTGAAGCTGGAGGGCAGCACACGGCTGAGGTCTCTCTCCACCGTGGGCAGCGGCAGTTGGGTGCCTGAAGCCAAGGGCATGTCAGGCGACCGTGGTGCCCTTCCCTACTCGTTCCCTCCGCAACCTCCTGGGGGACGGCGCTTTGCCTTTTTGTCTCTTCCTGCCCATCCCACCATGCTCAGCCAGGTTGAAGCAATTGGAAGAGAATGTCCAGGCCCTGCCTCTGCCTGAAATTCATGGCTCCGCCTACCTGACAGCCTGAGCACCTCTTCCCTGATGCGCTCGTGGGTGCCGGGCCAGGGGCTGCTTAGGTGGTGTAGGAGCTGGGCAGGCTTGGGTGCCCTTCTCACCTGCTTCCAATCTCACCCTTCCGGTCATCCTCCGGCCCATCCCACTTCCCGCACCCCATGGCCCAGAGCAGCCTGTGCTTCCTGCTGTGATCTGGAGCCCAGGACCTCGGGGTGGCCAATGGCCCATGGCCAGGGACGCTTTAGTTTGCTGGTTGCTGTCCTCGTCCATGGACGATGTTCTGGACGGCAGAACTCCTGGCCCTGGGCCTGGCCAGAAAGTGGCTCATGGGCCTGAGCCGCTCCCCATCAGGACCCTCTGGCCCTGCCCACTTCTTCCTGGAGTCCAGCCTGGGTGGGGCAGGAGGCAGTGCTGTCCAGGCTGGAAGGTGGGTGCGGGAGGGGTGCGCACCCTGGAGGACGGCTGGGGTTGGGATTCCTGACCCCTGACCTGAGAGCTGGTGGACTTGGGGCTGTTTGCAGATGTGCCGAGTGCTGGCCTGCAAAGCCAGGGTGCTCTGTCACGGCTCGAGTGGAGGGGATCAAGGGGGCAGGTGGCCCATGTTGGGGTCTCACCAACTGCCATTTTCTTCCTCCTGCCCTCCACCCTGGCCCACATTCCCCCGAGGCTCACCCAGTAGACCAGGCAACTTTCAGGAACAAATGAGATCAGCTTCTGGGAGGGACCCCAGCTTGCGCGTCTGGTTTTAAATTCTATATTCCTTTCTACTTCCTTTTATGGAGGAAAATCTAATCCGGGAGACACTTCCGTTAAAAACGTCAGTGTCATACTGAAAATGAAAACAAATAAAGCTGGACCCTGGTGGAAAAACCAACAGTCCCAGATGGCATTTGGCAGGCAGCGCCGGGCCATGCCACCCTCGGCCCAGCTGCCTGTCCCCTGGCATCCTGGGGCCTCCTGCTGGGCACCTGCTCCCAGGTCACAGGAAACGCAGCTGTGTCTGTTCCTGTGCCTTGCTGCGCTCATTTGCCTGCTCCAGGCCTCGGCTGTGTGGGGCCATGTGACAAGTCAGGTCTAGTGAGGTGGGAAGGGCTTGAGGACCTGGGGTACGGAGGCCTATCTTACTGTGTCCAGGACTGCAGTGGGTTGAGAGGTGACCCCAAAAATCTATGTCCATGCCCTGAACCTTGGGACCCATGAATATGACCTGATTTGAAAATGGGGTCATGCAGATGGAATTCATTGAAGTCCTTGAGAAGAGGGGACCGTCCTGGGCTGCCCATCACAAATCTCCCTATGAGAGACAGCCTGGGGGACAGACACACACAGAGGACAAGGTGACGGGGTCGGGGATGGCCACAGCCAGCAGGAGCTAGAGGAAGCAAGAGGGACCCTCCCGGAGCCCCTGGGGAGGGGATGTGGCCCCAAGACACCTTCATCTTGGGCTTGTGGCCGCCAGAGCTGGAGAGAATGGGTTTTGTCGCTTTAAGCCGCCCAGTCAGGGGCATTGTGAGGGCAGCCAGGCCGGACACCAGGTCCAAGATGGAGTCGGTAGAGCTATCAGACTGGAGCTTCGAAACTGAAGCTGGCCGTTTCAGCCCTGCGAGGCCCTGAGAGGCTATTTTTGCCCTCTGCAGGCCATCCTGCCCAAGCCACCCCTGACCCGGAAGGGACACGGTGCCTGGGGAACTCCGGACTCCCGCAGGCTTTTGCACTAGGGGAGCGCTCGGGCTCTTCTGCTGTACCAGGGTGCCAGTGGCATGTGAGGCGTGTCCCCCACCGGCCTGAGGCCTAGGAGAGCTTCAGGGGACCTCACTGCACTCGTGGGGTCCAGGCTGAAATCCCAGCGTAGCCAGGTCCCCACGGACACCGGCAGCTCACCTAATGTCCCGGGGCCTCCCTGTGGGTCTGTTGCTGGGCAGATGAGGTGAGACGGTGAGTCTGTGACACCTTCTGGTGTCCTGCTCGGGAAGGGCGCCCCAGGCGCTGAGGTGGGACATTTTCAAGGAGGCCCAACTGCAGCTGGGTCTGTACATGTCATTAGGATGTGTGTCCCCCCCACCCCAAGCCTGGCTGCAGCCCACTCCTGGGAGGGAGGAACTTAGGACCTGGCCTGCTAGTGGTGGCAGGTACTAGATCTGGCCAGACACAGGCTCTGCTGCCTGGGACCCTAAGACCCAGTTTGTCACCTATGAAATGGAGCAGTGGTGTCTGACTCCCCCACAGGGCACCCACAGAGCCCGGGCCGGAGGAAGGGAGAGTGGGTGGTAGCTATGTAGGGGATGAGGCTGGGATTTAGCGCAGTTGGTAGAGTGCCACTCTACAGTCTCTGAAGTCCTGGGTTCGATTCCTAGCACCTCAAAAAAGAGAGAAAGATGTGGCAATCCACTTCCGAGTCAATCCCCAAACAATCAGTCATTGAAAACCCTATGAGGGTCACGATGAGTTGGACATGACTCAATGGTACCTAACAACAACACAACAGGTAGGGGACAGTGAGGAGGCAGTTGTGGGGAAAATGGGGTTTCTGAGGCGGAACTCCTGGCGGAACCTTGTTCTGCTCCCGGCAGCAAGGCCCTAGGCGGTGTACAGGACGTTGAGGGCCCTGTCTGTAGTCAGCACAGGGCAGGGAGGCGTCTCCTGGGAGCTAGAGAGCCTGGATGGCAGCCCCGTGAGCCACGCCCCTCCTGGGGCCTTTTGGCCTGAGTTTCAATGCCACCTTCTGGGGACCTCCCAGCCCTCCCCTGGGGCCAACTTCCCATGGACAAGTGCCCAAGACCTCTCTGCTTCCTACCCCAGCACCTGCTGCTGTGAACCCAGAGCCCCGCTGCTGCCCACAGGCGGGGAGAGGGATGGCGGAGACGGCATGTGCGCAGGCTCCTGACATGCCTCTGGGACCCCAGGCGCGTGGCAGGGCTTCCTGGGGAGCGCTCTTGGGGGGAGACCCGCAGGTGACATCTGCAAAGGCCATGTGGTTGCAGCCCCCCCCCCCCCGCACCCCCGGGCTCTGGGGCAGGGTCGTTTCAGACTCCTCTGTATCAGACCTTCCCGCCAGCCCTGCCCTGGGGTGGGAGGGACCTAATCTGCAACAGAAGCTGTGGGGACCCATCTGTGGCCTCTTAGCAGCCACCATGCCTAGTGGGGGACACCGGTCTCTGTGCACCAGGAAGGGTCTGTGCGGCCACCTGTGCAGGTGGGTGCCCTCGCCTCTCACCTTCTTGGCCCACTAGTGGGGGCAAGTACTAGATCTGGCCAGACACAGGCTCTGCTCCCTGGGACCCTAAGACCCAGTTTGTCACCCATGAAACAGAGCAGTGGTGTCTGACCACCCACAGGGAAGCCACAGGGCAAGGGCTGGGGGAAGGGGGAGTGGGTGGTGGCTATGTAGCAGATGAGGCTGGGATTTAGCGCAGTTGGTAGAGCGCCGCTCTGCAGTCTCTGAGGTCCCGGGTTTGATTCCCAGCACCTCAAAAATGGGAGAAGTACGTGGCAATCCACTCCCGAGTCAATCCTGAAATAATCAGCCATTGAAAACCCTATGATAGTCGCCTCTCAGTGTTCCACTGATGTCTTGTAAACTGACAAAGTCCCAGCACCTAGAAAGCATCCTGAAAAGCCACAGGGCACAAGGTCAATGGAAGGGGTCCCTGCTGGGGGGGGGCCTGGGCTCCCCAGCACCTTCGCCTGCTAATGAGGTCATTTCAGCCTCCGAAGCTTGGTTTGCTGGTGAACTATGAAGCCCCTTGAATACAGGACAAATGATGAAACCTTTCTTTCTTTCTTTCTTTCTTTCTTTCTTTCTTTCTTTCTTTCTTTCTTTCTCTTTCCTTCCTTCCTTCCTTCCCTTCCTTCCTTTTCATTCTTCTTTCTTTCTTTTTTTTTGCAGTACTGAGGGATAGAAGCTGGGGCCTCTGGCATGCTAGGCAATTGCTGTACCAACGAGCTGCACCCCAGCCCTCATTTTACATTTTCATTACCTTTTGAGACAGGGCCTTCCTAAGCAGTGCAGGCTGCCTCCAGCCTCAGGCTCATGATCCTCCCGCCTCAGCCTCCTGAGGTGATCCGGATGGAACCTTGCTGAGAACTGGCTCTGAGCCCACATAGTGCAAGTCCTCGCAGCCATGGTAGACGAATGTTTGACCCTGGCCACAGCCGAGAGGCGGGGGCCAATGAGGGAGCAGCAGGCCCAAGCCCCTGTGTGAAGCAGGCATAGCTTCTGAAATGTTGAAGGCCATTTGCCTCTGCCCTGGCCCACTGCTCCCCATGGTGGGGGAGAGCCGAGGAGGTCTCTGTGTGCGATGTGGTCACAGACACCCAGGGATTCTGTTTGAACCTGGGACGTGTCATTAATCCTGGGAACAGCCCCCTGCAGGCGAGGCACCTCACTCCAGCCACGCAGACGGTTCTTAAAAATAGTCTACAACACGGATCTTCCCGTGGACCTTCTTCTTGGGCTGCAAACTCAACCTTTATCGATAAAACATCCTCCTGCAGAGGATGCTCCAAGCTAGTCAATGTCTGGAAAATGCGTATCAGCACACGGACGTCTGAATCCATGGCAAACTCACTCTACACGCTGAGTCTGGCTGGTGTCTCCCGGGCCATTTTGCCTGGAAAGTGCATTATTTTGCAAGTTTCGCTTGGCACCTGAGGGAAGGGATATCCCATCCAGGTCCAGTGTAGCAGGCCTTGATGGACAGGACATGGAAACCGCTTGCTTCGAGGAGCGGCTGAGCAGTCAGGGCACGGCCGGGGCTGCCCTGCCCCTGCCAGCTCTCGGCCATCGGGGAGGCCTTGCTGCTCCTGGACGGTTGGGGGCCCCTGCTGCCTGGCCCCCCATTGGATGCTCTGCAGCCATGATGGAAGCAGCCCCAGCTCCCATGGGGCCTTGGGCCAGCTCTGAATGGTGGTGTCACCCATTGACTGGCTTGGCTTGGGTGGTGTGATTACTGCGGTTGGCACCCTGGCACTTTGGACTCCTGGATGGGAGGTTTGGGAGGGGGTGGGGGTCCCTTTGCAGCTGGGGAGGAAGAGGGTGTGGCTTCATGCAGCAGTAGTTTAGACTCTGTGGTGAGGGTCTTCGTGGGCCAGCCATCTGAGCAAGGCTATCCTCGCGTAGATGGAATCCTGGGCCCCGTGGTCCAGTGTGGAAAGAAGACTGGGGCATGAGGTGCCTAACTTCTGGGTGCCTGCAGCCATACCACTGTGGCGTCCAATCCCGTCAGATCTTGGAAGCTAAGCAGGGTCGGGCCTGGTTAGTCCTTGGGTGGGAGACCACCTGGGAATACCAGGTGCTGTGGGCTTGGGAGACGGACCTGGTAACCCACTCCCCAAAATCAATCTGCTATTGACAACCCTATGAATAGCAGAGAAGCACTGACAATAATATTTTACCTGTTGTATGCAGGGTCGCTATGAGTCGGATATCGACTCGATGACACCTAACAACAATAAAAACAACAGATTCCGGGTGGGCTCTTTCCAGCCTACCCACTCACCCCCGTCACTCATCCCATTGGGACATCCCAATGGCCTGGGTTGGGGGTACAGAGGTCACACCCTGGTTGCTCCTCTGCAGGCAGAGGGAGACATGGACACACGGACACTACCGCCCAGCCTTCTGTGGCCTACGCTCCCACGAGAGATGCTTGACTCTGCTCCCGTACGCCCTGCCGCCAAGACCATGGCCCTCCACATCTAGGCGGAAGGCTGCTCCTGACACAGACCGGGCTCCTCTGTCACGCAAAGAGAGGGGCAAGTCGCCGTGTGGTGGAAGGAGAAGAAGAGACCAAGGTGGGCTCAGTCTTGGGGGAGGCGGCCGTGTCTGAGGCTGGGACCCGGGTTTCCTCATGGGCCTCATTGAAAGCCCAGGTTGGACAGTGCCACCACTGAGGGGTGCCTCAGTGCCATGTACTGAAGGAGACTAGGGTGGGGTGGCACATGCGCCAGAGGTCAGAGGGCCCTGCTGCTGGACGGGCCTGCCCTTCACCCCCTTCCTGCTTGGAAGGCAGAGCCCAATGGCGGGAGGGGCCTTAGGTGAGCAGAAGCCGTTTTGTTCTAGAAAACAGAGCCCTCCACCCTTGAATTTCTCCAAGAGCCCCACAACTGCGATAGCCAAATTTCTGTCCTGAAGTACTGACGCCACAGACCCTGGATCCCGGGGTGTGGCCCTGGGGACAGCCACCCACCCTCTCTCACCATGGTCCCCACCCGGGACAGGCTAACACACACTTCAAAAGAGGCAACGAAGGCCACGCTTTGTTGGAGACCTCTAGAGCGGGGGATTTTCCCAAGCAATTGTGTGGAAAGAACCCTGGGATTATCGAGGTTCCCTCCCCCTCCTCCCCCTCTCTGGCCCGGGGGGTGGGGGATGCCAGCTGCACGGGCACCGTGGGCAGAGGCCAGGGCTCCTGGAGTCAGGGGGACATGCTGTGTCAGCCATGGACCAGATCTCTGGCCACCAACAGTGTCTTTGGGTCATGCTCAGCTCAGCTGATGGAGTCCAGGGTTGCCCAGAGGATAAGGGCTGAGACAGGAAGGTCTGGGTTCGAGGCTGGCCTCAGTCCCAACCTTGCTGTTCAACCGTGAGCCAGCGGTTTCATCTCTCTGAGCCCCATTGCTTACTACGTCAAAGGGCCATTGCCATCGGATGAGCTGATGTGGGCAAATGGCCAGGCCTCTAAGTAAGGGCAGGAGGTGTGGTGGGGTCGGGGAAGGGGACCACCCACCTACAGGGTGCAGGGAGCAGGGAAGAGGGCCTCCCGCTTGCCAGCCTCCAGCACTGGCACTGTAAATTAGTTCAGCCACTATGGAAATAAATATGGAAGTGACTGAGAAAACCAAAATTAGAACTGCCGTATGATCCAGGTATACCACTTCTAGGAATAGACCCAAATGGAGATAAATAATCATACCGTAGGGACCCCTACACTTCCATATTTAATGCAGCACTCTTCATAATCACAATGGTATCAACCCAGATTCCATCAGTAGAGGATTGCATTAAAAAATTATGGTATACTTACACATTGGAATATTATTTAACACTAAAGAAGAATAACTGGAGACTATCATTTTAAGCGCCTACAGTGGTAGCCCTGTGGCATCCGATCCCGTCAGATCTGGGAAGCTAAGCAGGGTCAGGCCTGGTTAGTACCTGGGTGGGAGACCGCCTGGGAACACCAGAAGCTGTAGGCTTGGGAGAAGGACCTGGCAACCCCCTCCCAAAAATCAATCTGCCATTGAAAACCCTATGAACAGCAGAGAAGCACTGACAATAGTGTTTCCCCTGTTGTACAGAGAGTCGCTATGAGTCGGATACTGATACGATGGCATCTAACAACAACATACATACACTTCCATATACCCTATACCTGAACCAAAACTTTGTCCAAACCTACCTACAGTCTTTGGGCTGGGATTTGGCTCAGTTGGCAGAGTGCTGCACTGCAGTCTCTGAGGCCCAGAGTTCAATTCCCAGCACCGCAAAAATGGAAGAAGGGCCTGGCAATCCACTCCCAAGGCAATCCCGAAACAGCCATTGAAAACCCTATGAGGGTTGCTATGAGTCGGATACCAACTCGACGGCACCTAACAACAACAACAACAATCATTTTAAGCACAGCCTCTCATCTGAGACTCAAGAGGGTCCCCAGAGGTCACTTCATCAGTTCCACTTCACAGATGACAACATCTCAGAAGTGGGAACTCGTGGCCAGTGGCAGAGCTACTGGCTTCTGGCTGGAGTCTGGGCGAAGGTGGCTCTGGCCCAGCACCTGCACACCAGCCAGAGACGGAGGTGGGTCTGGAGACTTCTGGTGGGGTTGGGAGGGACCTTCACCTCCAAGGTTCTCCTGCCGGTGTGGGCCGCTCCAGCCTCGTAGTGGGGCCGCTCCAGCCTCGTAGTGGGGCACACTTGCCCAGGCCCCCCTGCGCCCACCTCAGTGCCCTGAGAGACCTCTTGGAGGCCCCGTGGAGCCTGCCTCCAGGGCAGCTCTGCAGGGCTGGAGGCTCGACCCTGCAGGAGAGGAGGGAGGGAAGTGCCTGGCATCTGCTCTCCAGTTTCATCCCGGGAAGGGTCCATGTCTTCCCTGCCCACGGTGCCCGTGCAGCTGGCAGCCCCCACTCCCATGCTGGAGAGGGGTAGGAGAGGGAGGGAACCTCGTTAATCCCAGGGTTCTTTCTGCACAATTGCTTGGGAAAATCCCCCACTTTAGAGGTCTCCAACAAAGCGTGACCTTCGTTGCCTTGTTTGAAGTCTGTATAAGCCTGTCCTGGGTGGGGACCGTGGTGAGAGAGGGTGGGAGGCTGTCTCCAGGACCACACCCCAGGATCCAGGGTCTGTGGGGTCAGGCAATGACTCTGCAGGCTGCGGTGGCCCTTATGGACCACGGGCTGCGCAGCCCATGGCGCTCTGTCCAGACCACGATGCTGCTGCTTAAGGACCGGGGAGAAGACTCTACAGCAAGGGAGGAGAACTGGATCCCAGGTGCTGGGGCAGCGCTGCCCGGCCCCTCCACCCGTGGGAGCTGTGGGGACACCAAGGGCACCAGTCCTTCCCTGCTGCAGCATCCCGGGCAGATACACAGAGACGGGCTGGATGGAAGTGAGCACGGTTATCAGAGGACAGAAACACACGCAGACACAGAGCCACCGGCCCAGCAGCTGGGGTGGTGTGCTGCACTGCAGGCCCCTTGCCTGCTGCAGATGCCCTAGAGCCCCGGGCCAAGAACTCTCCATTTTAATGAGGCACAAGAGGGCCCAGGACAATGTTGGGTGTGGGGACGATGTCCGTAGGTCATTGTTGCGCAAGTCTGACAGAAGGGCCAGCATCTTTCCCATAAGAAGACAGGCGTTTCTGGCCCAGATGGCTTGGGATGGTAAGCAGCCCGTGCGTGAGGGTCCAGCGATGGAGACCCGTTACAAGTCCTGACTCCCACGGCCTGGTGGGTGACCTGGCTGAGCCCCTCGCCCCTCTGACCCCCAGCTTCCTCATCCATAAGTGGGAGAAACCACAGCATTCCCCTCTGTTACTTGGAACTGACGCGGCTGTGGGTGTAGAAGGGTAGGCCCCGGCCAAGCCTGGTACAGGCCTTACGGGACGCTGATGTTCTTACTTAGGAGCAGAATTCTAATCGTGATCCACACTGCCATTCTGCCCTCCTGGGCCAGCGGATCAGGCTGCCCAGGTTGGGGACTTTACTCTGAGTTTCCTGGTGGGATAGACACGTGTCTCCTCACCCGGCTCCAGGCTCAGATAATGGTAAACCACACTTGTCAGCTCAGCCATCCTCGCACCGCTGGCGCTCGGGAGAGGATCAGAAGCACCTGCCCCATGAGGCACAAGCCTGGGCTTCTTATCAGTCTTGGGGTGACGGGGGTGGCCTCCTGACTTCCGGCTCTCGAGGGACCAGTTGCGTTAACCCTTCCCAAGTCCAGACGATGGTTCTAAATCGCAGATGTCCGCAGGCCTAGCTGATACACTCAGGCGCACACATGATTGTCAAGGAGGGGAGGCCCACGTGTGCGTGGGGGAAAGGTCAGCATTCCCAAAGCTGGAACCAGAAAGTCGGCCCTCCCTGCTGATAACCAAGCCTTCGACCTGTGTCAGCGCCCTTGGTCTGCGGGGAGAAGCTGGGGGGATGGAGGGCTGGTCCTGGCTTCAGCGTGTTCCACGGAACTTCTCAATCATGGAGGTGTGCGGAAAGAACGGACCGGAGGTCCCAGCCTAATCCGCACTCAGACCACCCTCACACATGCGCACACCGCTGACGCACCTATATGCACACAGTTTTCCCTGATCACATATGTGATTTATATAAGTTAGCAGAAAACCCAAATAGAGAAATATAAAAACCAGCACTTAAGCCTTGCTTTACTGACTGTTTATCAGGCACAGCGGAATCTGCAATGTGCATGAGCAGATCCTCTGCTCTCTTGCAAGATGGGATTCCTGCAAGCAGGTATGCAGCACATGTGGAGATCAAAAGCTTGGCCATTAAGTTAACACCAGCCACCCACCTCCCAGCTCAAGAGCTAGCACGTGGCCAGCCCAGCAAACCACCCTCTGCCTGCCTCCTGCCCTCCCTTGTCCCAGGGTGATGGGAATTAAGGGCACCTGGGGAATTTCACGCCTGGTCTGGAGACAGAACAGGAGAGAGTCCCAGTCCTGTCTCGCACATCCCTGGCTGACGTGTTTGTTCAAAGGCGAGGGGCAGGCTCAGCTTTGAAAAGCCTTCTTAATTCACTTTGATTCCTTCTTTCTAAACACAGCCCCGCAGCCCTCCCAGAGAAGGGTGGTGAGTCAGGCTTCTGCCAGAGCCTCAGGGGCTGGGGAGGTCTCAGAGAGACTCCCCCGCCCCCCAGCTGCAGGCTTCCTGCTGGAGGGAGACTCCAAAGTGCACGGGGAGCCCCACTCCCTCCCAGCCCCAGAAGCTGGTGTCTCCTTTAGTTTCCTTTTGTTACAGAGGGACAGGCCACCAGGGAGCAGGCAGAAGTGCTGGGTGGGGGCCAGAGACTGGAGCCAAGCTCTGCCTGATTAGGAACCGAGATGGTCCATGTCCATTCGGGGCCCTCTTGGGAAGTTAGGCTCCAAGTGGGTATCCATGCCAATCTGTAGTTGGGGGGAAGGTGGAAGGCGGGTCCTGCATCGGCCACAGTCTTGGGCGCCCCATCTGGCTGGATTGGGAGTTTAGTCTCCACCCAGAAGAGGAGCTCCCAACTCAGCGCAAAGGGAAAGTCAGGCGGGTATCTGCAGCCCTTTTTCTGTTCCCCCCAAAGTGGCCAACTCCTGCCCTCCCGCGTTGGTTCTTGGCCCCTGGCCAGGTAGGGGCACCTGATGCGGGAAGAGTCAGGGACCAGGGGGCGCCCCTGGGCTCTGAGGCCCCAGCCGGCCGCTCGTAGGGAGAGAGAACAGGGGCGCCACACCCGCCCATGTCCGCTCCCGCCCCGGGCCAGCCCCTTTCTCCTGCCACTCGTCCTCTGTCCCCACCCTCTCGCCCGCGGCGCCCAGTGGGAGGCGGGGGCCGGCCTCGCCGAGCCCATTCCCGGGCTCTGATTTGCTGCAGGCGTTGGGGATCGACAGCCTCCGCGGGTGCCTGCCAGGAAAGAGGGAGGGAGGGAAAGGGGGAAAAAGTGCAGGGCGCCGAAGGCGAGGTCCGCACTCCTCGTCCCCGCAGCTGGCGCAGGACCTCACTCCAGCGAGCGCCCACGGGGAGCGGGTCGCGGGGCGGCGGCGGCGAGGAGGAGGCCAGGAGGACTTGCAGGCGGCGGCGGCGGAGGCTAGGGCAGCGAGCGAGCGGGGTCCCGGCCGCCCCGCGGCGCAGTCGACCCTCCCGCCCGTGGACGGGCGCGCGCCCCTTCCAGAAGCGCCACCGCTGCGCGGGAGAGCGGGCAGGGCCAAGCTCCCTATGACTTCCTAAAGTTGTGCGGTCCCCGCTGCGTCCACCACCCGGCCCGTGCCCTGCGCCCGCCTAGGTCCCGCGTGTCCTCAGCGACCCTGCGCGCCCCGGCCCGCGCCCGGCCGGCATGGACGTCCACACCCGCTGGAAAGCGCGCAGCCCGCTCCCCTCGGCCGCGCGCCCGCCGCTGCTCCTGCTAGTCCTGCTGCTGTGGGCGCCGCCTTCGAGCCGCGCAGGTAAGGGCGCCGCGGGCCGGGGGCGCGGGCCGCGGGGATGCGGGGCGCGCGCCGGGCCCTGGCGCCGCTGTCATCCCAGGCGCCTTCGCTGCCGGCCTCCTCCGCGCCTGCAGAACTTTTCCCGGCTCGGCCTGTGGAATGCACAGGCCGAGACAACGAATGCCATTCGTTGGGGGCCCGGGAGAGGGAGACGCGCCAATTCAGTCACCGCAGGCGCGCCGCCCCCTCCCCAAACGGGCCGGCCGAGTAGGGCGGTCGCACCAGCCACGGAAGGGCTGCGTGTTGGATCATCCTGAGATGGGCAAACTTTTGTCTTGAAACCTAGCTCTCTCTCTGTCCCACATCCCACGCGCCCAGCTCCGGCCCACGCAGCCCCGCGGCAGAACTCTTCTACGGGAAACCGGGAAGGGTCGCCCCCTAGAGTCACAGCCCATCAATTCCTGCTGGGACTCCTGGGGGTGGGGGAATCCCAGAAATCTGAATCCCCAGCCCTGGACTTCCTCCAGGAGCGTTCCCTCCAGGCGCTGCTGGGCCTCTGCTTTCCAGGGCGCAGAGTTTCTTGCACTCTTGGCCACCTAAGTGTCCAGGGGCTCTAGGGAGCCCTGGGGGGTGGTAAACCACCCCAAACCTCCTGACCTCTGGGGCACACTTTTTCTTGGGCTTGGTGCCCAAAGATAGGACACATGGAGCAAAGCCAGGAGAGGGCCTTGGAGTCCCGGCTGAGGTGACCTGCAGATGTGGAGTCCCTCCTGCCAAGCCTGGCTTCCGAGGGAGGGTCCAGCCAGGGGAGGACTATGCCTGCCTCCGTCCTTGCAATTCAGGAGGCCTGGGTCTGGGGCCCAGCTTCCCTGGTGGAGTGTTTTGAGTTTTTCTAAGCATCACCTTTGGTGGTTAGCCCCAGGCACTGGCCAGGTGAGCGGATGAAGGCTGCAGTTGCTGGCAGAGGGCCAGAAAGAGCGGCAGGCAGAGGGATGGACCAGTAGGTGCTTTGCCCAGCGAGCGGGCTGTTCTTTAGTTGGTGATTTGGAGAGGAGGGGACGGAATCACTTTCCATGTTCCGCTGCCAATTGAAACCTTCTCTCCCCCTTTCCTGGCGTCGCTAGTGCTCAGGGAGCTCGGTGGATGAGCAGGAATAGGGTGTGGGAGCGGCTCACGGCCCTGGGTCGGGGGTGGGGGCAGGAGAGGAGCCTGGCCTGGGTCCCAGGGCTGGAGAGCTCAGCACTGGGCTGCTGCCCCCCCTCCTGTGAAGAGGCCCAACTGGCCTGTGCTTTTTCAGGGGTCAGTTGAAGGCGAGAGCTGATCAACCCCCCCCCCCGAAAAGTGGTGTGGAGAAGAGAGGGAGGGTGTGGTAAGGGGACCCTTGCTGCTGCCCAACAAAACCCTGCTGCAGCTCCAGTGGGGTTTCCCTGGGGACCTCCGCGGCCTGCAGCAGCATCCTCACCCAGCAGGCTGGGGCTGGCTGTGGGCTGTTTGTCACGTTCCCTGTCTGCCCATGCTGCCCACCCACCTGCCCGTCTGCCCTGTTCCACCCCAGGTTCCCCCCTCCCCATCTCCCTGCCTGGCTGAGGTGTGGCCCCTTAGAAAGAGAGCATGGAACTGGCCCGGGGGGCCCCTGGGTCATGGCTGTGGTGCTACACGTTTTCCTTTGGTCCAGATAGACTTTTAGAAACATGTGAAGAAGCCAGTTCCCTGGTGGGTTTCACAGCCCTCTCTCCACCTCCAGGGTGGGACTCGTTTTGAAGTCACCTTCAGAGTGTGGCCAGAGGGGGCGCTGTCCGCTTGAGCTGCTGGGGAGGCGAGAGGGGCCATGGGCAGCCCCGTTCCCTGCTCCCTCCCGGGATTTGCCAGATGTTTTCTGAGGACACAGCTTTTCCCTCACCTTCTTCTTGGCCAAGTGTGTGAAGGAACGAAAAGTCAGATTGCATTTGGGGCTGCTTAACGTCCTAACAGGGAAGGAGAATATGGGAAATGAAACGTGACCCCAATATTTGGAAATTGAGGTCATCTCCTCGGCACGCCATTGGTGGGCTCTGGTCACGTGATTGCTTTTTGCAGTAATTTGCGGGAGAGCCAGCCAAGTTTTGTGAGAGACCTGACAGCTATCAAATGGTTAAGTTTCCCCTGACTCAGTGAGTTGGCTACAGGGACATCCTCACACCCTCCCTCTCCCCCATAAAGACAAGTCCGCAGAGGGGCCCCCGCCAGCGGCCAGCGCGCTCCCCAGAGAAGCCTCTGCCTGGGTTCAGCTGCGTTTCCGTGGCCAGAGGGTTGGCCGTGCCGTCCGCCTGGGCTGTGACCACCAGCTGTGGATGGCAGAGCGCCCTTCTCTCTGAGGCTGTTGCCCTGGGGGCTGTCCCTGGTGTGCTGGCCACGGCCTGGCCCTTCACCCCACCCCACAGATATTTCTGGACTCTCCCCACGGCCACACCCTCCCCGAGCACAGCTGATGCCCGCCCCGCCCTCAGGCCGCCAGCTTTTCCCAGTCCTTGTCTCTTCCCCACGCTGCCCTGTCCCCTCTTCCTAAGTTACAGGTTTTGTTGGGTGGAGCCTGGGCATGAGGATCTGACTCCGTCCCCACGCTGCATGGCAGTGGCAGTGACCCGTGACCAGTGTTTGGAGCCTGGAGGGCCAGGGATGTACTCCAGGCTCCCTGTGTGCTGCACCCCAAAGTGGGTCTGAGTGGAGGTGCAGGAGCGGGACAGAACAGCCTCGGGGCGATTGCACCAGGGGTGAATTTGCTGGCACTGGTGGCACAGGCAAGGGAGGGGACAGAGGCCCAGGAGTCGGGGAGCAGGGGACCCAGGCCTCTGCCTCCCACCAGGTCCCTGGGTGAGCAGCCACCTACCCTGCCTGGCACCGTGCTCTTTGCCTTTGCATGGCTCCATCAGCTGTTCCCTGGGAGAGGCCCATGCCCCAGGCTGCAGTATGGGCCTGGGACCCAGTCCAGACGGGGCCTGGGTTGGGGGATGAGGTGCTCCGTTTGGCCAGGGCAAAGTTTGTTCCTTTTTTCCTCCTCCACCTCCTGTCTTTTCCCCTTCTTCCTGTCCCGTTGTCCCTTCCCTCCTCTTTCCTTCCTCTCCCTCCTCTCTTCCTCCCTCCCTCCCCTCTTCTCTTCCTTCCTCCCTCCATCCTTCCTCCTGCCCTCGATCTCTCCACTCTGTGGAGACCCAGGCAGCCCCGACACCCCGGCTGCTTTTTGGCAGCCAGGCCTCTTCTTAGTCAGCGGACTGTACCTGGTGCCCCAGGCTTTGCCTTCGCACCTGGCCTGGGAGGTGACAGGAGGAAGGAGGTGAATGGGCCCTGGTTCCTTCCCACAGTGGATTCTGTTCCTTTTGCCCTAAGGCCCCCTGGGACATGCCGAACCCCTCAGAGCAGCCTGCCAGGGCTGACTTCTCTGGGGAGCGGGGGCTTCCCGGAGGAGGTGGTGTTGGACTGCCCCCCTGTATTATCACAGGACCCCTGGGCGGTCACCCACTTCTGCTTTTAATCTTGCCCTTGTCCCTCCTTACTGGCAGGACATTGCGAACTCTGTCCCAGGGGTTCTGCTTGGCCGCTTCCCTTGGCCGGAAAGCCCCTCATTAATGGGGTTGGCGTCCCCCTAGCCCCTGCTTGCCCCAGAGACCCTACACCAGGAGAATGCAGGTGCTGCCAAAGAGGAAAGAGCAGGGGGCTTGGGAGTGTCTTTAACCCCCCTCCATCCGCCAGGACGGGAGGTGGGCCTGGTACGGAGCAAGCAGGCTGCACAGCTCTGTGGACGAGTGACCAGCTGGCCATGGCCCGGGAGGCTTTTGGAAGGACATTCTTTGGCAATGAGATTGTGGTGTGCCGGGGACAGTGTGCACAGTCGAGAAGCCGGTGCCCTGTGGACCGGGTGTCTCAGCCTCTGAGGCTCTCGGCTTGACTAGACTTGGATGAGTCACTGTGCCTCAGTTTACCCTTCCTCCAAGTGGAGAGGATGGCGCCTCTTGCTCTGAGGGGGGTCTGTGAGGACTGCCAGGGGCAGCACCTTGAGTGGCATTGTGAGTGCTTGGCACACAGTGAGCTCTGGGAAGTGGGGCCTTGTAACCCCGTGTTCAGCAGTAATCTGTGGAAGAAGAGCACAGTGGCCCTCCCTCAGTCAGGATCCCGGAAGTCTGAGGAACACGGTGTGTGCGTGTGAGGAGGCGGGCCGCCTTGACTCCTGTGGGGACCCCTCTCGCCTTCCCGCCCCGGCCCTCAGCTTTCCACAGCACCTCACAGTGGCACTGCGCAGGTCGCCTGAGGGGTGCGTGTGAAGGTGCGGGCAGGCGGGTTCCAGGCTGTGCTCCTGGGTGTTTGCCCACGCGTGTCAGGGCGTGCACGTGGTGTGCCTGTCAGCGTGGGGCCCCGTGTCTGCGCATGCCTGTGCGTGTCGTGGCTGTGAGTGCACGCGCTTGTACCTACCTGCACGGGCTTCTGTGGCCGTCTTTCCAGGGCTCTGTGCGCAGTGCCCGCTGTGTTTGGGGCCCCCTCCCAGGATAGGAAATGAAGTGGCCCTGGCGCTGCAGTGACCCCAGGTTCTGGGCTCTGCCATAGGGCTGTTGGCCCCCAGGGGCCCCAGTCTGCCCAGTCTGCACGCAGGTGGGGACGCAGGGGGGTACCGCACTCCTCTTTCCTCTGTCTACGCCCTTCCCTCTGGTGTTGGCACTTTACCAAATATTCGTTCTCCTGTTTCTGGCCCAGCCCGTGGGTGTCCTGAGGTGCTGAGGGCAGAGCCTGCCCGGGTCCCTATTGTGGGCAACCTTGGAGCCCCCGAGGGGCCAGGAGTGGGGAGGCAGGGTGGGCAGCGCCCTAAGCGAGGCAGCCTGGGATCATCCTGGCTCTACCTCCCAGCCGCTAGTCTTTAACTGCCCTGTGCCTCAGTTTCCCACTCATGGGAAGAAGATGATGATTCTTGTGAGGGCTGGATGCTCAATTTGCGTGAAGCACAGAGCAAGCCTGTTACAGTAGGTGGGACTCTGGGGTCCCCCAGGGCAGCTGGCTCTCCGCTCCCTGGCTGTGAGCCACCCCCTCGCTGTCCTGGGAGGCGCCGCACTCATGGGATGCGCCTGAGAAGAGGAAGCACAGGAAGGGTCCACGGTGAGTCTATCCCACCACTTGCTGCTGCTCCTTGAAGTCCCAGAGGTCTGTCCCTGTGCAGCCTGGGGCCAAGCTCACAGCCCTCCCCCTGCCTCTGGCCATCCAACTCTGCAAAGAGGACCTGAGGTCCAGAGGGTGGCCCTGTCCTACTCAAGGCTCTGGTGTTCTGCCCGTGGCATGACTGGGGGAGGTGGCTGATGCCGTGAAAGGGTGCGTGTGGTGGACGAGGGTCTTTGCCACCTCCAGGGCTGCCCTGGGTGCCCAGCCCCTGGCCCTGGGGAGGAGCCGATGGGATGGATGAACTGGCCGTGGGACGCAAGCATGGATGCCCAGTGTCGGAGACAGGGACAGTCTGTGTCAAACATGTCCCACAGTCTGAGCCATGACCCCCTCAGCTTCCTATCGGCACAGTCATTTTTCTGGAAGATTCCCAGCCTCAGTAATAGCCTCACATTAGTGGTAAATGTCACCCTCCTCTGTTGACTCAGACCTAAGAAATGGAACCACAGTCTGACCCACTTTTCTCAAAATGTAATTACACAGAAGCCCCGAGACGCTTCTGCCCACGGCATGGGGGACCCCTCTGATTTTGGATTCCTAGACTTGGGTACTTCGGGGAAACCTAATAGCCTCTCCTTTTCTTTCCTGCCAGTGCCTCGGCTACAGCCATTCTGGTGGGCTCTTTATTTTTTTATTTTTATTTTTTCAGTACTGGGGGTTGAACCCAGGGCCTCGCGCCTGCATGCTTTGCAAGTGCTGGAGCACTGAGCTGTGCCCCCAGCCCATTTTTTTTCACTTTCTGAGACAGGGTCTCGCTAAATTACGCAGACTGCCTCTGGGTCTCGAACTTGCGATCCTCCCGCCTCCGCCTCCCAAGCCGCTGGGATGACAGGCGTGCGCCACCGCGTCCGGCTTGCCTCTTTATTTTTTTAATGAATGCCAGAAAACAACATCCAAATGTGTGCGTGTGGTGAGAGCGATTTAAATGGAGAAGCTCCGGCCCTCCCAGGGGCCCAGCTCAGCATTTCCGCCTGTGTGGACAGTGTGATGTGACCGTCTTCGCTTCTGGGCTCAGCGTGAGCAGGCCGGGTTGGTACAGGGAGAGGTCCCGTGTGGCAGCAGCTGTGCGTGGCGATGTTTGAGGACCCTTGAACACGATTCAGCGATAGGTGAGCCATCCCTGGCCTGCAGCAGCTTCCGGTGCCGTGTGGGGTGGGCATCAGACATCCAAACAAGCGATTTTAATCAAGTGAAGTGCAGTTAAAAGTGGGAGGCAGGAAAAAACTCATCAGCCAGTGGGATGTGGCCACGGGCCAATCATAGGGAGGCGCCGGCCAGCCCTTGGGGCATTGGCCAATCAGAGACAGGCACCAGCCAGCCCCCGTGGGGCACTGGCCAATGAGACGCCAGCCTGCACTTCCACGGTTGCTGCAGACTCCCTGCCTTGAGCACCTGGGTCGCCCTCTGCGCGTTTGAAGGAAGGTGCTCCTAGGTGTGCGTAGATGGCGCTTCCCTTCCTATTCTTCTCTGGCTCCTGTTCCTTCTATGCTATGCCCTGCTCTCCCTGCGTGACCTGTGCCGGGCCGCCCTGGGTGGGGCTGGCCCCCTCTGTAAGGTGCGCACCACGGAGGCTCTACTGTGAAAGTCGCCCTCTGCCTCCTCCTGACAAGCACTGCCTTCATTTTGGTGGGTGTCCTTACGGGTACTGGGGTTCGTGAGGCCATTGCGGTCCTGTGCAATGGGACTCCAGCGGCCTCCGACCCATGCTCAAAGCCAGGAGGGGTGGGGTGGCCTGGTTCAGGGGCTTCCCGCTTCTGTTTGTTGGGGGAGATTTCCTGTTGGCCACCAGGTACGCAGGCTTCAGGAAGAGAGCGGCAGCCTGCCACAGATGCAGAGCTGAATTCTTAGCCATAATCTCTGTTTCCGATACATGATAGCGTCCACCAAACCCTCTGTGGGAAGGCCGTGGACACGTGAGCCCTGGCTCATTCTCGTTAGTTGCTGGAGCCTGTGGCGGGGGGCGGGGGGGGGGCCCAAGTGGCCCCCACCCCAGAGCCCTGCCCTGGGGGAGTGTGCAGCTAAGGCACAGGAAGACAGGGCTTGGCTCACAGCCTCACACCAAGGGGCCTCCCTGGGTCCCCTGGAGCTCAGTTTTGGCTTGGGATGCTGGAGCCGTGTTGTGGGGGCCTCTGGGGAGGCGTTTTCTCTGGTCCTCGTGGCCTCCTGAGTGCTGGGGTGTCGCTGAAGTTGCTGTGAGCAGTCTTTGCTGTTCGTTTTCTTCTGCTGCTGCTTCCTTTTCTCTTTTCCTCTGAGGATGGTCAGCATGCTAAGCGGGTCCAGCTTCCTCTCCTGGGGAAGGGAGGAAAGCGGCCCGCGAGGCCTCCTGCTCATGTTGCCCATCCTTCTGAAGGAGGCAGAGGAAGCGCTGCCTCCCTCTCCTCTGCTGCTAGAAGACAGAATGTCACATGGGCCAAGTGGGGTGAAGGGCATGTTCTTGGGTGAAGGGCAGAAGACACAGCTTCTTTCTTTTCTTTTCTTTTCTTTTTCTTTTATTTTTATTTACTTATTTTTTTTTTTGAGGTACTGATGGGTTAAACCCAGGACCTTGTGCCTGCGTGCTTTGCAAGTGCTGTACCACTGAGCTGCAGCCCCAGCCCGTTTCTTTTTACTTTTTGTTGTGAGACAGGCTCTCACTAAGTGGCACAGGCTGCCTCTGGTCTCTAGGTGGCGATCCACCTGCCTCCGCCTCCCGATCAGCTGAGATTACAGGCGTGAGCCGCTTGGCGGGCTCAGAAGACACAGTCTGTGAATGTAGCTGTTTCCTCAGCCGTTGTTCTTAAAGCCGTGTGGGTTTGTGGTTTCCATAATGGCCAATTAGCTCCGAAGGTTCTGTGCTGGCAGTGGAGAGATCTCAGGTGAAACTGGGAACCCTGGGGAGCTGCGTTGGGCCGGTGTGGTGCTGGTGACGTTCAGGTAGAGACAGGATGTGCAGAGCCTGTGGCACCAGTGCCAGGGGAGGGGTGGGGACCCCAGGAGTACAGAGATGGGGGGAGGGGAGGGGAGCTGCTGCCCCTCAAGGGAGGCCAGTGACCTCTGCCCTCACTTGAAACAGCTGGGCTACAGGGATCCTCGACCTAGGTCAGGAAATGTCTAGAAAGGGGTCTTGATTGTCACATCTAGGGTGGGGGTGGCGCTATTGGCATTAATGGCTTGGGTCCAGGGACACTGCTCAACACCCTACAGCATGCAGGACAGCTCCACCGTACCCCAAAGAATTACCCAGCCGCAGATGTCCAAGGGGCTCGTTTTGAGAAATCTTGGGGTAGAGGGGCGATTGCAGGTCGCCCCTCCCCATGACTTTAAAACAGCCCATGGGTCTGTCAGGTGGAGGAGGGTCTCCACCAGAGTGAGTGAGGGGTCTCGCAGGGACAGGCTGGTGGTTGTCAAGCTTGGCTGTGCTTCAGAAGCCCCCGGGGCTTTGCAAGGCGCAGAGGTTCGGGCCCACCCTGCAGGTTTCTGATGTGGCCTGGAACGGGGCCTAGGAAACTGCGTTCTCAGCAAACTCCCAGACCACGTGGACCAGGGGCCATACTTTGAAAAGCACTGGTGATCGAACACCTGTGACTCAAGGGCTTGGGGTTCAATGTGGAGGGTGGTGCTGGGCTGCGGAGGGTCCCCCGGGGGATGCCCTGTTAGCCCCTCTTCTTTATGTGGGATGGAAGCCCGCACCCGCCTGCGGGCAGGTCTTAGGCAGTGGGGACTCCAAGGGAGTGTCAATCTTTAGGAGAAGGGGCCCTGTGGTTTGGCTGTGAAGGTCCAAGCCCATCTGTGCTGTGGGTGTCCTGGGGCCTTTAAGCTTTAGCACAGCCCTGGTGCCCGCAGGGTTCAGGGTTCAGTACACATGAGCCCTGGCTCATTCGTGTTAGTTGCTGGAGCCCGTGGGGGGCAGGTGTGTGGACAGTGGCCCCCGCCCCAGAGCCCTGCCCCCGGGGGAGTATGCAGCTAAGATGGGCAGGCACAGGAAGACAGGGCTTGGTTCACAGCCTCACACCGAGGGGACTCCCTAGGTCCCCTGGAGCTCAGTTTTGGCTTGGATCTGGCTTGCCCACCGCCGACCTTGCTCCACCTGTTGCCTGCTGCCCACCCCACCCCTCCACTGCTGATTTTGAGGCAGATCACTGATATTACCTGCTTTCCTCAGGGACCCTGTGAGCACACGTCCCTAAAAGCCAGGGGCCTAGGCAGATCCCCTCCTGCCTCACCAGCTCTGTGGCCTCCTAGGGGCGAGTCTGCAGGACCGGGTGTTCATTCACAGGAGGGCCACGAGACTCAGCACTTTGCTCTTTGTGACATATCAGCGTGGGAGGGACGTGGAGGGCAGAGTGGGCTGCCAGAGGGACACAGAGGAGGGGCTTAGAGAGGTCAGTGCCCCAGCCCCAAGCCAGGAGGGGCGGAGAACTGTGGATTCCCACGCCCTCAGCTCACTTCTCAGTAGGAGAGGCGGGCGGGGCCAGGCCCCACCTCTCACTTGTCCCCTCTGTGCACAACTGAGGCACCGACCAGCACTTATCCGTGCCTTGGTTTCCCCAACTGCAAAGTGGTCAGAAAATGCTGCCTGCCTCTGAGGGATGCCGTTTGACCGCTAAAGGAACTCACATTGCCCAGGAGCAGCACAGCACCGGCCCTTGCTACTGTCATCCCTTTGGTGGGCACCTGTGTAGGGCGTACACGGGCACCCCTGCTTGCCATAGAGCTGAGTTGCCTGGGGCTTGGGAAGACGCTGTGGGGAGGCCTGGGGTTGCCTGTCCTCCAGGCTCTGGTGTCTTCTGCCAGGACTGTGAGCCCTGGGGCCGGGACACCTCAGTCCCTTGTCCTGTGTGTCCCCAGAAGACTCCCCATGGGGCTTGCCCAAAGCAGGCCAGCCCCTCCTGGGCGCACCGTTGGCAGCTCTTGGCTCTGGGTACTCAGGCTGCAGTTGAGTCTCTGGGGACAAGGAACCGACACAGAATGTGGCCAGCTGGACTTAGCCGAGGGCAGCAGGTGAGGATCCACAGGGCCCACCCCGCTGTCCAGGGCCTGAGGAGGCCGTGGCACGCCGCCTGCCCAGGCTGGCCCTGCTTGGTCACCACAGCTGCAACCCTGCCCCCTCCCCCAGGAATGCCCTGGCATGGAGGGCTGGGCCCCAGGAAGCAGTGTGCTGGCGTTTTGCAGAGGGCCGTTGACTGCCCGTGTGCCCAGTAACTTTGGGGCTTGATGGGAGCAGACGAGGACAGAGGCCACGGTGGGCCTTGAGAGGCCAGCAAGGGACCCAGGAGGAGATGGAGCCTGGGACCCCGAGCAGTGCTGGCCTCAGAGGCCCCTCCTTGCAATACGGATTTCCAGGGTGGGGGTGGACCCCGGGCCTGTGGTTCTGAGACCCACTGACTGCCCTGGTCCTCGGCTGGGACTAGTGGAGGGCACTCTGAGAAGCACTGGGCATAGCATACAGGAAAGTCTTTTCCTCCCTCTGGGCCTTTCTGTCCTTGGGTGGGGCCTGTCCCCATTGCCAGCTCAGCTATAGTCCGGTTCCTTTTCTCTTTTTCTTTTTGTGTTTTTGTTTTTGCAGTGCTGGGGCTTGAACCCAGAACTCGGTGCACAGGGGTCTAGTGCGCTGCCACTGAGACACCCCCGCCAGGCCCTTGGGTTACCTCTTTGACTTTTGAAAAGGAAGTTCAGGGGATGGGGCAGGGAAGCCCAGACGCCCAGGGAATGGTCACTGGGGAGGTTTCGAAGCCAAGGGAGGGCGTTTGGACCCCTGGCCGTGGGACCTTGAACAGTTAGTTGTTACCCTCCCTGATCTGAGTCAACTTATCTGCCCACCAGAGCAATGGCCGTGCCTGCCAGGGAGGGAACCGCTGTGCAGCTTCGAGGCCCCCAGGCAGTGAGATTCCTAAGGGCGTCAAGCCCCCAGAGTGCCACGCGGTGTGTCCGCCACCTCTCCATGTGCAGTTATGACAATGTAACAACCGTTACCGTCCTTGTCACTGGCGGGTTCGAGGGGCGTCACTGGAGTTCCTACAAGATGTGAAAGAAGGCAGGATGGTGCAGGTGGCAGAGGCAGGGCCACTCCAGCCTCAGTGGCAGCATGGAGGTCCCTCCCCTGACACGGGGTCGTGGGTAGGCACAGGGTGCGGTTTAATGCCAGTGTGCTGCGGAGCCTTTCCTGTGTCTGACCCGGGAGCTGCTGCAGTAGGGGCTCCTCTGCCCAGGAGTGCGAGGGCCTGCGGGTGAACGGGCTCCAACCCTGGGGAGTAGCCAGGCGACCCGTGGGGGCTCAGGACGCCTCTGCGGTCTGGCCTTTGGCCGGGGGCCGTTTTTCGATGAACTCTGACTTAGAGGAGCTGGGTTTCCTGGAGTGGTGAGAAGAGGGGACCAGGCCCCCGTGTTTTGGCCTTGAGGGGTGGTTTTCATTGCTTGAGGATGGCTGGGCCCAGACAGGCTGGCTGCCATGGTGGCCCATGCAGGGTCCTGTGTCTGGGGAAAGGAACCTGACCATTCTGAATCCCCAGGGGACAGTGTTCCAATCTGAAGGGCTGGACCGGACCTCAGGCTGCCTCACCCAGGGCCTTCCTGTTTGGACAGACTCCGTTTGATGCCCAAGCAGTTATGGTGGGGGGCAGCTTGGCTCTCTGCACACACGTGGCTCCCCTCGGGAAGGTGCTGGACCCCGGCCCCAAAGCCCAGGATTTTCTACATGGGGCTTCCTAAACCCTTGCTCATGGGTACTAGGGCAGCCCAGAGGTGGAGGCGTTCTGACTTTTCTGCCCTGCTAGGCCCAGCCCATCTCCTTCGGGCTGCTAGGACCATGGTGGCAAGGGGCAGTGCCAGGGGCCTGCCCTGGGTCCCCAGCCTGGGACCCGCTGTCCTCGCATGCCCTGCAGCTCGCTGGGTGCCTGGTGGACGTGCCCCGCCCACCCTCTTCCTGGGGCCCTCGCCTGGCTGATTGCAAGCAATGGCCTGGCCTGCTAGTGGGTCTGTGGGCGCTGGGAGGGACCGCTGTGTAGCTGAAAGGCGCATGAAGCCACGGTCACCCGTGCTCTTTGCCTGGCTCCTGCCCCCGGGGAGGTGGGGGAGGGGGCAGGCAGCTGCTTTGCCTGTCCCTCAGGTGCCCTGTGACCCGGTGGGCACAGCCCAGGAGGGTCAGTCTGTGGGCTGGAGGGTGAGGGTTGCTGGGCCCCTAGCAGGCTCTGGGGTCCTGAGGCTCCCTAGAGCCTCTCCCAAGTCTGTAATCAGAATGGGGTCAGGTGGGAAGGACACAGTGCTTAGCGGGGAGGCAGAGGGCCTGAGAGTTTTCTCTGAGGATGAGGAGTGAGGCTCCCTGGGCCTTGCCACCTCCCCCTCCTGCCCCTCTTCTTTCCCCTCCTCCTCCTTGCCTCTCCTCGCTGTCCTCCCCCTCCTTTCCCCCCCTCTCCCCTTCGCCCTCCTTCCCCTCCTCCTTCTCCCCATCCCTCTCTTTCCACCTCTCCTAACTGCTCTCCTGCCTGCTCTATCCGGGTGGCATCTCCAAGGTAAGATGTGTCACCCACGTTTTGCAGGTGAGGACACCGGAGACCTCAGAAGCCTTGTGAGCGGACTAGTCAGAGCCTTTAAGATAACACCTGAGCCTGAGACACGTTCTGTCTGCCCTGGTGGGCAGCGCCCAGGGCAGCCTGGGGGCTCTCAGACAGCGCTGGGAGGTGAGGTTGGTGGGTTCAGTCCCCACCTGGACATGGTGGCTCTTCTCTTTTCCTTTGGGGTCTTCATCCCCAAAGTCGGGGGCTGCGAGGAGGAGGGGGCCGTGAGACCCATGGCCAGAGGAAAGGCCTGTGTCCTCCCCCACCCCTGCGCCTCTGGTCATGGGCGGGCCTGGGATTCAGAAGGCTCCAGGCCCCGGGGCCTGGGATTCAGAAGGCAGCTACGCCTCCTGGTTCCTGTCACTCGGTGCCCACTTCCCAAAGCCCCCTGGGCCCTGGGCTTCTCCGGTGCTAGATGGGCTCTGTGGGATCTGCTCTGGAGCTGACCCCCAGCTGCGAGTGGACTGTTTGTTTAGGGGCGCAGCCTGGCTCTGAGTCACGTTTTCCATCAGGCCTGATGGGGAGGATTATAGCAGGTAGGGCTGCCTGCTGGGGCTCCGTTGACACCCAGCGCAGGGGAGGCCCCGCGTGGTCAGCAAGGGCCTGCTGGCACAGCACCCCCACACCGCAGGTGAGGGCGGGGGCCGGAGCAACTGATCAGAGGCTCTGAGAGTTCAGCTGGTGTAGCTTAGCCGTAACCTCACCCGGGTCGGGGAAGTTGGAGCAGGGCGTGAGCCACATCTTTAAACCATCAGCATTTCAGAAGAGAAAAATAAAAAAACCCTTGGGGGGCGGAGCTTGAGTGCAGTGCTCTTAGGCCTGGCTGCCCAGCCTCCCTTTATCTCCCTAGCAACATGGTGGGACCCACCCAACTCCAGGCTCCCAGCATGCTCCTCTTGGTCTTCCCCACCCTGGGCCCTGGGACCCACAGAGCGGCCCCCTGGGCAGCCCACCTAGCCCTACTGCATGCCCCAGACAGACTCTACTAGAAAAGAGAGAATGCCAATTTATTTGAAAGCAAGGAAGTAGGGCTTATGGTAGGCACTTCTAGCCTCCCTGTTGTTGTTAGGTGCCATCCAGTTGGATCTGAGTCAGAGTGACCCTATGTACAACAGAACGAAACACTCCCCGACACTGTGCCATTCCCAGCACTATTGTCAGTGCTTCTTTGCTGTTCAGAGGGTTTTCAATGGCGGGTTGTTTTGGGAGTGGATTGCCAGGTCCTTCTCCCTAGCATGCAGCACTTGGTTTTCCCAGGTGGTCTTTCATCCAAGGACCTACCGGGCCGACCCTGTTTAGCTTCTGAGATCGGGGGATCTGATGCTAAGGTGCTGTAGCTGCAGACTCTAGTCACCATAGCAGCCAGAATTCACAGTAGAGCATGGTAGAGCAACTTCCTAGCTCACCACAGTGGCCCTGAAGCCTGGGACTTCTGGGTCTGGCTGGAGAGGGAAGATGAGAGGGGCCACCTACAGGCTATGGATGGTATTGCATCCCAGCTCTATGTGTCATTGTGAAACAGTGTGGCCTGGGTTGTTGGTGCTGCAACACTCAATACAATGTTAGGAACACCGCTTTCTTCTGTGCCTCAGTTTCCTCCTGTGCAGAGTGAAGCAGATGATGTCTCCCTACCTCAGGCTGGTATGAAGGCCGAAGGAGGCACAGCTGAGGCCACGTGGGGCCAGGCAGGGCTCAAGTTCGTTGTACTGCCCAGTGCTGCCACATGGGCATTGCTTAGTAGCTCCTCACTGGGCTGAAGTGATAGTGATTTTCAGAGTCTGAGATGACTTCTCAGCCAGAGGGTGGCCACAGTGGACTGTCCTTCAGCAGATGGCAGGTGCCTGGGAAGTCCTGGCCCAGCTGTTGTGGGGGGATGCCGGGTCCTGGAAGGGTGACCTACACTCTGCACACCCTTCCTTCCCGTCTGCAGAGCCGGGGTGCTGGGCAGGATGCTCTGAGGCCTGCTAGGGGAGAATGTGCGGCATTTGCAAAGCGTCACCCGGGGAGTGTGGGGAACGCCCTCCCAAGGCTCTGCCTGGGCCCCTGCCTATCACTGAGTGGCAGGTGGGAGTCTGTGGGCTAAGGATTCCCCACCCGACGTGGATCTGGACTCAGTGGTGCACTGTGCTCACCTAGTGACTAGAACCACCCCAGATCTTATCCGGACTCAGCAGTGTGCTATGCTCACCCAGGGATTAGAAACACCCCAGATCTTTCAGGGATCCCCCAGCAAATGGCCAGCTTGTGGCCAGGTGTGTGTATGATGTGTGCCTAAGCAGGTCCTGTGCTGTCTGTCTGGCATTTTGGGTCAGCCCCATGGGTGTACCGCTGACAAGTGTCTTGCACCATCCCAGGGGCAGGGTGCATTCTACCTGCGGTTTTCTCCCCACCCAATAGTGCCGTGAGGTCCTGCTGCCATCCTGCCTGTGGGAGGGCGGCCCAGGACGGTGGGCCACCAAGGAGCAGGCCTGAGGTTGTATGGTGGCTTTCGCGGATGCCGCACCCCTGTCTGCAGCGCCCCTCCTGCACCCCATTGACTAGCCAGCCCTGCCAGCTTCCGGCATGGTCTCCAGTGCCATCTTCCCACTTCGCTGCAGCCGCCACGGAGGAATCTCTCCGGCCCCTCCAGCCCAGCACCTCTGCCCCCAGGATCAGCCTTCTTAGTCATTGTGCGTACCTCCGGCTCCGCTGTGCAGTGCTTTAGATGCCGGAGGCTCCTGTTCGCTCTTCTTCAGGCTGTGGCTCCTCTTCTGATCCCTTCTCAGACCTCCAGGGGTGACAGGATTGCTCCGGACCCCTCCTACATGCTGGCCCCCACTCTTGCACCCTGGGTGTGGTGTGCTCACGGCCTCCTTCCCTGGGCTGAAGTGAAATCCGGATGAGCAGCAACCCATTGGCATCGCCTCTCTCCCTAAGCGTTCACGTCGGTCGACAGATGAACCCCTCCGCCAAGAGGCAGCCTGATCTCTCGCCAGTCTCTTAGCAGCTACTTCTGGGTTGCATTTCAATGGCGCAGGAGCCGCTAGCACTTGGCTGCCCCAGAGAGCGGCTCTGGGACCCATGGTGCCCTGGGCAGTCCCATCTCTGGGCTGTGTCGGGCCGAGTGACTCGCGCGATTTTCTCTGATGACTTGGCTGTTTCTCGCCTGGTCCCGCTATCACCTTCCTCTCTGTTTTGACTTTCCCAGGGCTCGGCCTGCAGGTGCTGGGCTGGCTTCCGCCTCTCCCAGCACTGCCTGGTTCCTAGCCAGGCATCCTGCTGTCTGCCCAGGACTTTCAGACCTCTTTGGCAGGGGCATCCCGTGCTCCCCGGGGAGGGGGAGGAGCAGCTCAGATGGGAGAGTTTCTTGCTGGAACTCCCCACCCTCTTGTCCTCAAAGCTCTGTAGCCTTATCTCGCCTCTGACTCCAGCCCTGGGCTTCACAGCTCTGAGTGAGCTGGGACGCGGGCAGCTGCCAGCGTGGGTGGGAAGCAGCTGATATGCATGGGATGCTCTGGTTTGGAAAACAGCGCTCTGAGTCTGTTGGGTCCCAAGTTCTGCGCCAGTGGCTACTGTGACCCTCAGTCCAGAGCTGTGCAGCAGCAGAAACTCATCCCAGGGTTACTGGGCCTAATGAATGTTCGCTGCACACAGTAGGTGTGCCCTGTTGGCTCTGTCCTGAGTTTGGAAATTCACTGAAGCTACTGCTTCTAAGCCTGTAGCCATGGCCCTGTGGCATCCCATCCTGTGAGATCTCAGAAGCTAAGCAGGGTCGGGCCTGGTTACTACTTGGATGGGAGACAGCCTGGGAACACCAGGTGCTGTAGGCTTGGGAGATGGACCCAGCAACCCACTCCCAAAAATCAATCTGCCATTGAAAACCCTATGAATAGCAGAGAAGCACTGACAATAGTGTTTCACCTATTGTACGTAGGGTCGCTATGAGTTGGACACGGACACGATGGCACCTAATGACAACAGCAGCTGCTTCTAAATTAAACTTGATGAACGTTGCTGTGGACACTTGCAATGTCCAAGGCACTACCTGTGGCTTTGCCAAGGAGTGACCAACAAGACCACCTTCCTAGGCTGTGGCTCAGTGTCCCCTGCCATCTGCTGTCTGCCCAGGGCTATGCGGGTGAATTGGATGGAACTCTGAGGAGGCTGGTGCTCCTCCCTGGCACTGGCCCGCCTTGAGGCCTGGCAATCTGGGCGTCCATCCCAGAGGTGGAAACAGCAGCCAGTGGCTTTTCTCAGTCTGCAGCTCCCCATTCTCATTCGGCAGAGGCTGTCCGGGTGGGGACTGTGGGACCAGAAGTCAGTCTGGCAGTGACAGCACCAGCTGAGCCAGGCCTGTGTCCCTCTCGGAGCCCTGCTGGGTCTGTGCCCAGTGGCCTCAGAGGGCAGGTTGGGGCCACTGGGCCGGGGTTGCATGGAGTTGGAGAACACCCCGCACACCTGAGGGAGCGTGGTGTGGACGCCCGGAAGAAGAGATGCCGGACTGGGGAGGAGACAGCTCTGCATGGAGCCCCACGGGGTAGGACTGTGGGAACTGCCCTGAGCCCCTCCAGGAGGCCGGGCCACCCGGGCCGGACAAATACACCCTCTTGCCTTGCGCTTCCTTCCCTTCCTCCTCCTCCTTTAATAACACGTTTTTTGGGGTTTTTTTGTTTTTGTTTTGTTTTTAATGAAAAGGGTACATGTAATTATAGTCATTCTGGAAAATATAAAAATGTGTAGAGAAGAGGATTAAAAACACCCATAATCCGCAAACTCAGGGCCCAGGGGGTCTGCGCATAGAGAATGGAGAAGGGAGAGAAAGTTGTGCTGGTGACCGGCTGGGGCCCCGAAGCCCAGGCCCAGCACCTGTGGCCACTCTGCCAGGGACCCTTTGCCCTCTGCGCCCCGCCCCCCACCACAGGTGGCGCTCTTGAGTCTGAGGGCAGCGGCGTGGACTCCCCGCTGGCTTGCCGGCCTGTGTGGCAGGAACCCTCCTGCGGCTCCTGACCGCTGGTGGGTATCGGGTCCTTCCTGTTTCCTTATTCTAAGCCCCTGTGTGCTGAGGAGCCCTGCCACACAGGTTAGGCCTCCGCTGCTCCCGGCCAGAGTGCTCTGTCCTCCTTGGGCTGTGCGTGGGGAGGGGGCGTTGTTAGGGGATGGTGAGTCAGCTGCAAGGTGGGGGCCACGCAGCCCTCTCCCTAAAAGCCAGGGCACTGGCTGGAATGTAGGTTTGGGAAAGGTGGCAATTTCACATGGGCCGTGAAGGGATTAGTCACTGAACTGGGCTGGAATAATGAAGAAGCCATCTGTGACAAAGAAGTTGGATCCTGCTTTACTTGTGTACTAAACGCATTCCAGATGGATCCAAGATGTGAACTTTAAGAAAAAAACCACAGAACTACTAGAAGAAAGCATGGGAGACTGGGTTTTAGGTTCTTGAGATGGGAAAGCCATTCTAAGTATGATACAAACCTCAGAAATTATGAAAGTAAAATTTAATTCTATCAAAGTTTTGGTCTGGCTGAAAAAATTTAGAAAAATACCAATCATTCTAAGAAAAGAATATGAAAATATATGACACATATGCCACAATATGCAAAAAGTTACTACAAATCAATAAGAAAAGGCCAGCAACCAAACACAAAAATGGGCAAAAGACATGAATAGTTTTCAGGAAAGAAAATATAAGGAACTTTTAAGCATGTGAAGAACTGCTTCATTTTACAAGGAAAGGGTAAAGGTGAAACCTGAGAGAGAGAGAGAGAGAGAGAGAGAGAGAGAGAGAGAGACAGAGAGATTGCTAAAATGAATGGAGTTTAAGTGGCTTAAGGTTTACCAGATAGATCAGTCTTCAAGATACATTAAGTAAAGCAAACCAAGGTAATGAATGTTCCTCACAGGGCAGAATCCATCTCTATCAAAAGAAAAGACCCTCAAATCCAGGCTCACATATGTATCAGTTATGGGGAAGGATGGAAGCTCAAAAACTGGGACTCAGTTTTTTCTAGAGGGGGCAGTGGGGGCATGGAGCTCAGTTCCTGTCTGTGTCTTTTGTGGAAGGTGTAGAGAGGACAGAGAGTAGACAGCAAAGTGCAGGCTGGCTGCTTTGGAGCCGCATGCCTTTCTGGCTGTTGGGCAGCGACCTTGTGGCTGAAGTGACTTAGTCAATGAAACAATGTGTAGTTTAAAAAACTAAAAATTGTTTTAAAAAGGAAAACAGTAGCTACACTGGAAGGAACTGGATTGATGGTAAATGTGCCGTTCAGTGATGCTTCAGAAAGAGGAAAGGGCACCCATAGACCGGCGACCCTTCATTTTATAGGTGGAGAAACTGAGGCTGGCACATGCCTGTTCTAGAGTCACTTGGAAAATGAGGATCTCCGGGTTCAGTGGAGACTCCAGGGACTGTTCTGCCAGGCCGCAGGGCCCTCTTCTCTGGAGAATGGGTTCTCACCCCAGCTGGGTCCATTCAAGAAATCTTCCCAGGGTCATTGTGACCTCATTGTCAGTGCAGTTATTTCAGGATTCCCCAGGGGCTGCTTGAAGCTGGATTGTTGCAAATCCTATGAATATCATGTTTTTTAAATATGCCTACATACCTATGAGGGCTGGGATTTAGCTCAGTTGGTAGAGCGCTGCGCTGCAGTCTCTGAGGTCCCGAGTTCAATTCCCAGCGCCGCAAAAATGGGAGAAGGACCTGGCAATCCACTCCCAAGGCAATCCCGAAACAGTCTGCTATTGAAAACCCTATGAGGGTCGCTATGAGTCGGATACCGACTTGACGGCACCTAACAACAACAACAACAACATACCTATGATAAGGTTTAATTTATAAATTAGGCACAGTTAGGGATTAACAACAACTACTGATAAAGTCCCCCACAGGTCTGTCAGCTCATTGTGCTGTGGGGGCTTATGTGTTGCTGTGCCACTGGTATTACAGATACTGCAGGCCCACCCACGGTGAGCAGGTTCCAGCTGAGCTTCCAGACTAAGTCAGATAAGGGAGAAGGACCTGGGAGCCCACTCCTGAAACAACTAGTCATTGAAAATCCCATGAGTAGCAGAGAAGCACTGTCAAATATAGTGCGGGAAAATGAGCCCCCCAGGCTGGAAGGCATTCAATAAATGACTGGGAAGAGTTGCCTCTCAGAGTAGAGTTGACTTTGGTGATGGGAATGGAGTAAAGCCCCTGGCACCTCCAGTTGCTGATGCGGCACAACTCAAAATGAGAAGAAACAGTGGCTGCAACAATGGGCTCAAACATAATAAAAAAAAATCGTGTGCGTGGCCCAGTGTGGTGAGTGTCTGGTTCTGCTGTATTTAGGGTGGCTGTGAGTTGGATTCGACTCTGTGGCACCTAACAACAACAGCAATTAATAAAGTAGAACAACTGTCACAGTGTCTTGCAATAGAAGCTATTTAAAACGTAAGAATGTCTTCCCCTGGGATTTCTCACTTAATATTTTTGGGCTGTGGTGGACCTTAGGGCACTGGACGCCTGGAAGGAGAAACCTTGGATAAGGGGAGACCAGCAGGGACCTCTGTATCTCAGTCCTGCAGAAGATTTCAGCGCAAGCTTGTACTGCAGTTTACTTAACAGGTCCTCTTGTGTTGGGTCTGGCCTGTTTCCAGTGATTTGCAGTGGTAAATAACACTGGGATGAACATCTTGCTGGTAGAGTCTTCCTGTGTTTCTGGTTATTTCCTTAGGGTGAGTTCCGAGGCACTGACTCACTGCAGTAAGCATTGTTGTTGTTAGGTGCCATGGAGTCGGTATTCGACTCATAGTGACCCTCGTAGGGTTTTCAATGGCTGACTGTTTGGGGATTGCCTTGGGAGTGGATTGTCAGGTCCTTCTCCCATTTTTGTGGTGCTGGGAATTGAACTCGGGACCTCAGAGACTCCAGCGCAGCGCTCTACCAACTGAGCTACATCCCAGCCCGCAGTAAGCATAGGGACATTTAAAGCCTTTTGGTTGCAGATTTATATTCCAACCAACAGTGGGCAGTTATTACCCAGCTGCCCCGCCCAGAGCAGCAGCATCCTTGGGTGTGAGGCCCAGGTAGAGTCTGCGTTATAGAATCTCATCACAAACCAGATGTTCCCCTTCCTGCTCCTGGAGAGGCAGCAGGGAGCTGTTATTTAATGCTTAGGACCTGGGGTGCCCATTTTCTGGGCCTGTGCCATGTCCCAGGTCCCTTGGGCCGGCCACTTCCCAGATCTGGAGAATGGGGCAGTTCCTGCTGTGCCTTGGGGCTATCCTGAGGTAACAAGAATATAGTACATATGCTGGGAACTTCATCTTCTTACCCCCTGTAGTCAGAAACCATGGTGGAACCTTCTGGAACCTAGTGGACACCCAGTTGGTGCTAGCTATGCCCTTATCCCCTGCCCCTTTCTGGCCATCTGCATTGTTGGGTCCTGCTGTGGATGGCTGGGTGGACAGTGACATCAGGATTCTCCCGACACCGGGTCTCTCCTCACCAGGCAGCCCTTGGAGGAATGTGCTCGGGCTCCCGTTCCACCCAGGGGCATCTGCAAGGGAGTGGGGTGAGCTGCAGAGCAGGTGGGACAGGTGCTGCCCTGGGGAGATGGGGTGGTGGAAGGTCCTGGTCCTACCGCTGGGGTGGGGACTCTTGCAGGTGGGTCTTCTGGAATGCAGATGAGGCCCCCCACCCCGTGCAGCTTCACGCCGTGCTCGCCCACGTCCACGAGGGCTGGCTGAGTTCTGAGTCTGCAGAGGTGGCACCTAGAGAGCGCCAGCCTCTCTACCCGGGGGAGACTTTGACGCTCGGTGTCATTAGCCCACGGGAGCGGGGCAGGGGGTTCAACAGGGCAGCAGCACAGCCTTCTGGGAAGGGGGTGGCTCTGAGTTGGGCTGCTTGTTTGGGGTGTGCTTTCCTCATCCTGGTACTGTAATGTGCTCATTTAGCTCCTGCCAGGCTGATTTTGAACCATGGTTTAGTGTTTTGGAAACGTGCACAGCTTTAGGAACAACAACCACAAATGCCTCCTGATCCTGGCGGGTCACGTGAGATGACCCTCCGAGGGCCCAGGTGACCAGGGCAGGGTTCTTGTGTCATGCAATTGAACAAAATAATTTTGGGGCTGTGCAGAGACTCAGTAAGAGAGGCAGAAAGGATTCACAAGAAAGACATTCATCTAGTGTTATTTAGAACAGCAAACAGCTGGAAGCAACGCAGATTTGTACCTAGAACCAGCAGAGCTTCGCAGGGTTGGCCACAGCCTGTGCTCTGCATGCAGTGCCCTCTGGATCAGGCAACCCGGGAAAGGCTGCGTGGCCAACAGTGGCTGTTATTGTAACTGCAAATGTCCTCTGTTTTAACTTCACCTCACATTAACTTCACATTTTTGGCTTTGCGGCATTTAATAGGTGTTAAATCGTTTCCAGGGGCCAATTTCCTTCTGTTTCTAAAGCTGTCTTTTCTAACGAGAATATAAAGTCAAATGCCAGCCGCTGCCAGCGCTGGGGAGGAGCAAGTGGCCAATGGACGTTTGTCTTTTGTCCACATTTCAATCCGAAAGGGCAAGGGTGATCTGGACTTGGGCCTTGCCAAGGGTCCTGTTCAGGCTCATGGTGTGGGGTGGCCCCCTTCAAATGTCACACCCCTGGGAAGTGCACACATTCTTGAAAAGCGAAAATGTGGTTTTGTTTCGTAAAGGCCAGTTAAAAATTGCCTATTATCAAGGCAAAGACCATTCTTACAGTTTTGGGTCGACATAGAGGGAGCATTACTTATAGAATGCTGTTTCCTGCTGGACATCAGCTGGCATTTGTTTTCTCATTCATTTGCTGTGAAAGCAACACATGCCCATCATAGAAATGTTAAAAGCAATGAAAAGTGTAAAGAAGAAAAAGAAAGTTAATCATAATTCCTGATTCATTCAAACTGTGATGGTAATGATTATGATGATGTTGGTTTCTATTAAGTGTAGCCAAACATATCACCAAATGAACATCTTGATGTATTTACTTTCTACAATTTGTTCTATGCCTGTATTCATGAAATTGGGATACATGGCACTTTGCACTAGCTTTTACTTAAATTATGACAGGCAAATCTTAGTAAGTGGTGACTGAAAGGGGACTTCTTCAGTCTGATAGAGGCCCTGCATGTAAAATCTGTGTACTGAACACTGCTCCTTAAGACCAGGAGCAGACGAGGCCCTTGGCTTTCATCACTATAGTCCAGCCTTGTGTGGCAAACTTAGCCAGTGCAATAAGGCAGGAAAAGGAAATAACAAACTTATAGATTAGAAAGAAAGAAGGAAAACTATTTTAAGACTATGTGATTATCTATATAAAAAGTTCCGAGAAAAACAACTTCTAGAACTAGTAAGAAAGTTTAGCATGGTGACAGGATATGTACAAAATATACAGAAATCAATTGTGTTTCTAGATAGTAGCAGTGAACAACTGGAAATAGAAATTTTAAAAGCTGTTTCAACAGCATCAAAAATATGAAATACTCAGAGATAAATTTAACAAAAATGTGCAAGACTTATATACTGAAAATTGCAAAATATTGTTTAGCAAAATTAAAGAATATCTAAAGATATGCAGAGGTATACCATGCTCATGGACCAGAAGACTCAAAATGTTTAGATATCACTTTCCCTGAAATTGATCTACAGATTCAGTGTGAGGCCAAATAAAACTGTGTTCAGGCTTTGTTCAAATAGAGAGTGACAGACTGAATGATTCTGAAACTTACACGGAAATACAAAGAATGTAAAATAACTAAAAGAATTTTGGAATAGAAGAATATTGGAGGATTTATGCTACATGATTTTAAGACTTACCATAAATCTACAGTGACCAAGGCAGTACAGTACAGTTGGCAGAGAGACTTAGAACAATAGATAGAACAGAGGCTATCAGTAGACTCACATACACAGGATCCTGTGATTTTTTTTTTCATAAAGATATTGAGTTAATCAATGGTGAAAGAGGGTCTTTATCAGCAACTGGTACTGAAACAATTGGTTATCCATTTGTAAAGAGATAAGCTGTGACCCTTACCTTAAATAATATACAAAAATTAGGATGGATCACAGATCTAAATGTGAGATAAAACCACAAAAGATAAAACATTAGGATAATATTTTTGAACTTGACTTGGGCAAATATTTCTTTGCTAAGACATAAAAACGATGCATCATAATAGAAAAGCTGATAAATCATGCTTCATTAAAGTAAACCCTCATGTTCTTCAAAGACACTGTTAAATGCTGAGTGCTGTGGTGCACGTCTGTATTCCCAGTGACTCGGGAGGCTGAGGCAGGAGGATCATGAGTTTGATGCCAGAGGCAGCCTGCATAATTTAGCAAGATCCTGTGTCAAAATAAAAAATTTAAAAAGAGCTGGGGATTTAGCTGAGAGAATAATTGCCTAGCAGGTGTGAGGCTGTAGGTTCAGCATCCTAGTACTTGAAAAAAAGAATGGAGAGATAAGAAGATTGGAATAAAATACTTGCAAAACATATCTGATAAAGCCCTTCTGTCTGAAATGTATAAAGCACAGTTACAACTCCACAATGGGGAAGGAAATGACTGAATTTGAGATTCAGACAGTCCATGAAAGAACGTGTGAGAGTGGCTAATATTCATCTGAAAAGAAGTTGACAGCCTAAGAAATCAGGGAAATACAGCCTGAAACCATAAGGAGATGCCACCTGACACCTGTGGGTTGGTGATTATGCACAGTGGCGTGGCCACTTTGGAAAACAGTTTAGCAGGCTTTTTTTTTTTTTCCCCAAATAAAACTAACTGCCCCCTTACCACGGGACACAGCAGTCTACTTGTGGATATTTATTCAAGAGAAATGAACACATAGTCCCACACCAAGACTCCTATGTGAGCATTTGCATGCCACCTTAGCAAAATAGCCTCAAACTGGGAGCAGCCCAAGTGACCGTCACCTGTCCGGGGAGGAGCAGAGTGTGGCCCATCCACACGAAGGCTGCCATCTGGCAGTGGCAGGATGAGCACCTGAGGCCACACACATCCCAATAACTAGTGAGAGAGGCAGACGCGGAGGAGAGCAGTGAGGGGACTCCATCTGTGTGACCTGGGAGGAAAGGCAAACAGACAGGGACAGAAAAGGACCAGTGGTCACCCAAGGCTAGAGCAAGAGGGAGGAGCAGGAGTGGGGTGGCAGAGGTAGCAGAAATGCGCTCTCTCGATTGCACGGTGGTCACAGGACCGTTTGCAAAACTCATTAAGGGTCGGGGTTGTGGCTCCGTGGTGGGGCCCCTGCCTAGCACGCACAAAGTCCTTGCTTCCATCCCAGCACTAACAAGGCAAAACAAGCAAAAAAACCCCCTCAAACTGTACACTTCAAAATGTGTGTTTACTGTGTGTAAATTACACCTCCCTAAACCCGACTTCATAAACAAAAGCTACCTCAGCATTTTCTCCATGTGATCAAATCTCCCCTTGCTCTATTATTGTTGTTCTTGTTGGATGCCATCAAGCCGGGTCCAACTTGAAAACCCTCACAGGGTTTTCAGTGGCTCATTATTTCAGGATTGCTTTGGGAGTGGGCTGCCAGGTCCTTCTCCTGTTTTTGTGGTGCTGGGGATAGAAACCCAGGGCCTCAGAGTACAGAGCAGCGCTCTACCAACTGAGCTAAACCCCAGCCTGACTCTTGCTATTTGTAGTTATTAAATGTTAATATAATATTAAAACACGAGTCCATGACTTATGGCATTCTGTCCTGTGACGTAGCATGCCATCACTCGCTCTGTCCTCCCAGGCTGCAGCGTCACCTTCTTCGAAGGTGTTTTGGGTTTGCCGTGACTGTGGTGTGAGCGTGTGACTTGTGCTCCTCTGCTCCAGGGTGAAGGCTGTGCCTGCAGTGCACAGAGGGAGGGACCTCTTCCGAGACTTGCAATACCCACTGCCAGTCTCCCAAAAGTGTCTGCTCAGACCTCCGTAGGGACCGTGTGAGAATTAGCATCTTTATCAACATTTAGGACATTAAAAAGTGTATCTGGTCACTTTGAATGGAGACAGAGTAGTCTTTTACATAAATTTTTATTTGGTACCTGCCTCAAGGAATTTAACTCAGAAGATACAGAAGATACTAAGCTGTCTTTAGAGTTCTAGTTTGCCACAACTTTTTTTTTTTTAAATGGGCTAATCTATCACTTTGTTGCATTTTTTTCACTGCTTCCTTTTTATTGGTATTTTAATTATACATATTGGGAGGATATAGAATTATGTCTTGATTTAATTGTATGTGTTTCACTCCCAATGACTTTGAACATGAGTTGTCCATTTGTGCTCCCCTCCGTTTTAGTAGCAAGGGCATCTCCTAGGTGTCTCTGCGACAAATATGCCTCCCTGTTAGTTGCCTACTCCCTCTGGGGGTTATCTGTGCTGCCTAACAGCCACCCGAAAACCCAGTGTCTTAAGACGGTTGTTGTTGTTGTTGTTAGGTGCTGTCAAGTCGGTATCTGACTCATAGCAACCCTCATAGGGTTTTCAATGGCTGACTGTTTCGGGATTGCCTTGGGAGTGGATTGCCAGGCCCTTCTCCCATCTTAAGATGGTAGTGATCTCTTATTTTGCTCCTGAATCCATTTTTTGGGTAGAGCTTGTTGGAAATTTCTCGGCTATACACAGCTTCCGGTTTGGCAGCAGAGGAGTACTGTGGTCTCCATTGCCAGACTGGGCTCCCAGGGTCGGCAGTGGGTCTTGGCTGGTGGCTGGGGGCCTGGGCTTCTTGTCACACGGGACCCTCTCCAAGCTGCTTGGCTCCCACACATGGCCTCTGGGTTCCAAGAGGGAGAGAGAGATGGGAATGGGGCCCTGCGGGTTTCCAGAGCCTAGGTGTGCACAGAGTGGCCTTGCTTGTCCAGTCGCACAGCCTGCCTCGGTGAAGGAGAGGGGATGTGGATGTGACCGCTTGATAGGCTCTCGTGTTCCATACTTTATATTTTCCCACTGGCATTGTTTACCTTTGGGTTAATTGAATTGTGCCTGTTTCCTGAGGGTGCGCACGTGCATCGGTTTCCAGAAGTCGATGCTCAGCGAGCGCCAAGCACGTTCCTTCACCATTCTGCCAGATCGCTGCCCCTCCGAGGGGAGCCCCTGACTGTTTGATGATAACGTTTTGCATCTCGCGTGTGTGCATTTACGTGATGCGTCCACATCGCGTGGACCTCTGTTCCTTAGTTTAACACAAAGGGACCGCACTCCCTCCGTGTCTCTGTGCTCTGCTGCACTCCCTCAGTGGGGGGTCTCAGCCACCTTCCCCTGCCAGGCTGTGTGGATCCACCCCCTTGCCCTGCTCTGCCATGTGTTAGACATGGCAGTCTTGTGGGTTTAACCAGTCCCATGGGTGGACATGGGCCTTGTGTCCAGTTCACAAGCTCACCTCAGATGTCCTCACACAGTGCAGGCCTTTCTTTAAGAACAGCCCAGAAGGGGAGTGCCAGGCTGATGAGTGCCTGGCCTGAGATACGGCAAACTTGCCGTCAAGCTTTCTTCTCCCACTGGCGTTTACCCTGGATCCGCACACTGGGCGACCCTACACTCGTTGGCTTGTTCCTCTGCTCACTGTTTGGGTGGCCGGGTGGTTGGTTTGTTGGTTTGTTCGCTTGTTAATTAGTTGGTCCACGCCTTCATCTGCTCTTTGCTGACGTGAGCATCTTCTGTGGACTGTGGCGGGAAGGACCCAACCTGTTCGTCCACGGCCCCCTGGCCAGCTTGTTCATTCCTTTCTCCTCTTCAAGCCCTACACTGCTCGTCTGCTTTGGGCTAAGTGTGCTCCTCCCACTCTGTAGAAGGTCAGATTGGCCCCATCCCTCAAGGACCTCTCAGGTGGAGGAGCAGCAGGGCCCTGGGAGGACCTGTCTGTCACGGCCGAGGTGACACAGAGAAGCAGGGACACCAGGACCTGAGGGCTGTCTGATTCATGGCCAGGCTGCTGTTCTCCTTGGGCTTCATTAAGTGAAAGGATCAGTTTTGGAAGCTGCTTTGATTAGTCAGGGTAATGATCAAGGTGGAAGGAACTTGGGAGTCCAACCTTATTAGTGCGATTGATTTAACCAGGCGCTCACTTTCAAATTTCTTTTTTTTTTTGGTGTTGCACATAGTGGTTGTCAGAGTGTCCTGGATAAGGCAGCTCTCGATTATACCTGCTTTAAGCAGGGAAACTGAGGCCCTGGGTGCTGGGGCTGCTCTTGGCTTTAGGGTACCTCCTTGTACCTGGTTCCCTGGAGCAGTTCAGTATGGAGGAGGATGGTCTGCATCGCTCCCGAGCCCTGAAGGCTCTGCCCGCACATTCAGGACACCTGTGTGCCTGTGCTGGGGACAGGCCATCTGGAAATGGTGAGGACAGTGGAGCCAGGGTCCTGCCTGGACTCTGGAATGACTCAGAACTGGGGTGTCCTGTCAGTGTGCTCTGACGCACAGCAGGTGTTCAGTAGAACATTCTGAGGGAACTCTGCCCCAGGAGTTGCTCACGGACCAGGAGTCTTGTCCACTTTTGGAGGCCATATGGGTCCATTAGGCCCCCGAGAGTCTTCTTTAAAGCTGGTCCAGTGCCACAATCACCTCTTGTCCACCTTCCTCCTTAGCACAACTTTGTGGCCAATTCCTGGGGCCTTCCATGGAGAGATTACAGAGATCCTCTGCCAGGGTGATCCCAGCTGGCCTGGAAACAGTAGGACCCAGTAGTCCATGCCC
>VMDO01011018.1:0-68898 GCA_007922755.1 Pedetes capensis
ACACACACACACACACACACACACACACACACACACACACACATACATACATACATATATAAATATATATAAAACAACTATATATATATTGTTGTTGTTGTTTTTGCAGTACTAGGAGTTGAACCCAGGGCCTCGTGCCTGCATGCTCTGCAAGTGCTGGACCACTGAGCTACACCCCCAGCCCATTTTTTTTTTTAACTTTTTTTTTTTTTTTTTTTTTTTTTTTGGGAGACAAGGTCTCGCTAAATTACACAGACTGCCTCTGATCTCGAACTTGCGATCCTCCTGCCTCCACCTCCCGAGTTGCTGGGATTACAGGCATGCGCCACCGCGCCCACCTATAATTTTTTTTAAATGTTGTTTAGCTTTGAGGAGCTGATATAAGTAGACTTTGCCTGAACAGTACCTCGTCTCCCAAACTTAGTAGCTCAAAACAGCGCTGTTTTGCAGGCTCCCCAGCAGCCGTGCTGGGCTCAGCTGGTGGTTCTCCTGGTCTGGGCCAGACTCGGTTGTCTCACCTGGGATTCACTCTGGCTTTGTTGGCCAGCTGTTGGGGGCTGGTCCACTGTTAACCAGGGTGCCGGGGCTCCTCCATGTATCCTCTTGTTCTCCAGCCATCTAGCCCTGTGTGTAAATGGGGTGACAGGGTTCTAGGAGCAGCAAGAGGGCACGCTCTGATGTGTAAGTGTTCAAGTTTCTGCTTGTGACCCATTGGCTGCTGCCGTCCCTTTCTCAAGCCAGACGTGGCCAAAGGCTAGAGTCAGTGTAGGAAACACGACAGAGGGATGCATAAGACAGTGGGGCTGTTGCTGTAGTCCATCCACTCAAAGGTGTTGAATGGAATCAAATCCAACTCAGCAAAAGGTGGAGAAGTCCCCTCTTACATTGTGGTTTGGGAGTTCAAATGACCTTATTTATTTATTTGGTTATTTTTTAAACAGTACTTGTTGGTTGAACGCAGGGCCTCACGCATGCTTTGCAAGCGCTCCACCACTGGGCTGCACCACCAGTCTATTTTTTATTCTGAGTCAGGGTCTTGTTGAGTTGCACAGGCAGCTTCTGACCTTGAACTTGCAGTCCTCCTGCCTCGGCCTCCCGAGTCACTGGGATTACAGGTGTGTGCCAACGTGCCTGGCCCAAATGACCACTTTTGATGAGAACTTTTGGGAATGTGTGAAGTCAAGAAACCCCTCGGGAGGGAATGACTGCTGTTTGACAGGGAAAGGCCAGTGAGCACTGATCTACTCATCACCAAAGTGACCATTACAGGTGTTAGCACTTACAATTAGATGGTCCATATCAGTTTAGACTGGAGTTCGTCATCAGTTGATAGTGAACACCCACCCACACACCACCCAGCTTGCGCCATTAATATTTTACTATACTCCCGTCTGTTCCTCCCTCTATGTATCCATCAGTCCATCTCATGGTTTGTTTTGGGAAGACAACCAGTGGTTTGGGCCTGAATATTAACTGTAATAGATCAGTAGGAGGAAAGCCAAGGTTTATTTACACACAACAGGTAGTCAGTGATGAACAACCTTCACGAAATGACCTGAAACATAAGGGTCATATGACTAAGTTTAACAAGTGGGTGGGGGGAGGGGGTTAGGGTTCTGTGGCCAAGTTTGGAGGATTCTATAGGGCTTTTTGATGCTGACAGGAAGTGGAGGTTCCACTTCCAGGTGCTAAGAGTCCATTTTTCCCAGTTGGGAAACTCCCTGCGAAGCACTCCAGAACAGCTGTATAGGTAAAAAGGCCTTGCCTGAGTTTAGATGGTGCTTATTTCCGTGGCTGCCGATTAGATGTGTAGTTTAAAGTAATCTTCATACCACTATGTTGTTGTTGTTAGGTGCCGTCCAGTCGGTATCCGACTCATAGCGACCCTCATAGGGCTTTCAATGGCTGACTGTTTCGGGATTGCCTTGGGAGTGGATTGCCAATCCCTTCTCCCATTTTTGCAGTGCTGGGAAATGAACTCAGGACCTCAGAGACTGCAGCACAGCGCTGTACCAACTGAGCTAAATCCCAGCCCTCGTACCACTATAGTAAATTGTTAATCCCCTTCATGTACTATATTTCAAGTTAAATTGTGGAATCAGTACACTTCCCCTTAAATGCTTCAGCCCAGGTAGATAATTGTTCCCTGCCATCCACTAGTTTTGTCTTTTCCTTTCAAAGCAAAATCCACACGGAATATGCATATCTTAAGTATATTTTTTATTGAGTCATTTGCGCAACCTAAATCCTTATCAAGACACGGAGGACAGTCCCATCACCAGAGAAAGTTCCTTCCCCTGTCCTCTCAGTAAATACCTACCCCCACCTCTTTCATCCTCACCATAGTTTCTGAATTTTTGATACTATAGTTGTGTTGTGAAATTTAATAACAGTTTTTCAGTTCATATCTATTATAAAGTAACATTGTGACCTGAAACATATAAAAATGTGAAACAATGTATCTTAGACTTAAGAAATGATACATCCCTTGGCTACTTTGGAGAATCCAAATAAAGTACTGGAAGAGTGTAAGTGCCATCTTGAGCTTAGCCACAGCTAAGAAAATTAATTTTTCTGTAACCAAATAACCAGTCAACTTTATAAGAAAGTTATTTTGTGTTAAGTATTTAGTAGTTATTTTATACCAAGCACTTGTTTACACGGTATCACAAAAAGAAGATACAATTAGGAGCAACATGGTTTTTGTTTAAGTAAATGTCTAAGTACTTGGTTAGTTTGTGTCTGTAAGCTCTGTTTTTTTGGTCATTTATTCTTGAACTCACTTTTCCTCTGAAGGATGAGCTCCTCATTTATACTCCAGCCTCCTTTGCCCTTTGCACCCAGTGCCCGCAGCAGTGTGAGCCTGAGCTTACAGACCCCTGCGTGGTCACTGTGAGGCCAGCATGCTAGTGTTGGTATTTGGCAAGGACACTCAGACGTTCTGCATCAGGAGCAGGCAAAGTCTTTCCCAGTCCACCTCATAACTACAAGTGAAATCTTGTTAAGAGTGTAAACCTCCCATTGGCTCTGCATTGTCTTAGAAGTAAGAGTCACAAAGCAAGCCAGGTATGGGCCTGTAATCCCAGCACTCCTGGGAGGCTGAGGCAGGAGGATCACAAGTTGGAGGGCAGCTTGCACAATATAGTGAGATTCTGTCTCAAAAAGCCAAAAAATAGAAATAAATGAATGAATGAAAGAAAGAAAGGAAGGAAAGTCACAAAACAGTCCCCTTCAATAGCATCAGTTCCCTTTTTAGAGAACTCCATATACTTTTGATGACTCTTAACTGCTTTAGGCAAGCTGGTAAAGTAAATTTTCGCCTTTTAAATATATTTTAGTATAGTATAACAATTGTAAGCCTGCAGCCATAGCCCTGTGGCATCCAATCCCTTCAGATCTGGGAAGCTAAGCAGGTTCGGGCCTGGTTAGTGCTTGGGTGGGAGACCGCCTGGGAACACCAGGTGGTGTAGGCTTGGGAGACAGACCTGGTAACCCACTCCCAAAAATCAATCTGCCATTGAAAACCCTATAAACAGCAGAGAAGCACTGACAATAGTGTTTCACCTATTGCACGTAGGGTTGCTGTGAGTCAGATACCGACTCGACGGCACCTAACAACAACAAGTTAAAACAGTGGTTGCTTCATAATAGCCTTTAATCAATATGTGACAAGAGGCTTTCTGTAAACGAATTTTTAATGTATCATATGCAGATATTACATTAAGTGGTGATGGCAGAGCCAACTTAGATTGAGAACTGTTGGTTCCTGCTAGGGTAGCATACTTTAAAAGTTTTAAGGTAAGCGAATGGATGGAATTGATTCAATAGCTAAGGCAACACTATAGTACTGTTGAAAACCCATTGTGTGGTCAGATAGAAGTCTCATGTTCCTCCTTGTCTCAATCCTATCATCAACTCTGTGACCTCAGGTCAGGCCGTCAACCTCTCTAGACCCCAGTTTGCTTTTCTAATGACTCTTCCCCCATTCCCTTTGGCTTTTTGAGACAGGCTCTTGCTGTGTAGCCTAGACTGACCTTGAGCTTGAAATCCCCCTGCCTTCAACACATGGATTTTTGGAGACATTAAAGATCGAAACTGTAACAGTGGTTGTTGTTGTTGTTGTTAGGTGCCGTCGAGTCGGTATCCGACTCATAGCGACCCTCATAGGGTTTTCAATGGCTGAGTGCTTCGGGATTGCCTTGGGAGTGGATTGCCAGGTCCTTCTCCCATTTATGCGGTGCTGGGAATTAAACTCGGGGCCTCAGAGACTGCAGCGCAGCGCTCTACCCACTGAGCTAAATCCCAGCCCCATAACAGTGGTAGAAAGATTTTAATCTAGGCAAATGATTTTTACTCCATAGTGCATATTTTTCACCACTATATCAATAATATAGACTCAGAAAAGAACTTGGAATGTATTAATTCAAATTGCCTTGTGTATAGCTGATGGGTGGATATTTGAGTAGAGAAAAATGGATGCCATTTATTGAATACTAATTATGTGCTTTAATTGGACTGTGTTTTTAATTCAGCAACCTTTGGTGCTAGGAGCTGTTGCTCCTATTTTATGGTAGAGAACTTAAGGGTCATAATTTCCCCTGTTGGAAGCACAACAGTAAGGTTTAGGAATATATTATCCTTGAGGCAATATTTTCTGTGGTGAAGTTACTTTACCACAGAAATATGTAAGATGTAGTAGAGTTCATAAGCCATTACTGAAGCACAGCTGCGTAAGTGTGACAGGCAGGGGAAAAAATGCTTTGAGGCCGCACTGAAGTGTGTCCAAGGAGCAGGACGAGCTGGGAGACTGCAGAGGCACACGAGGCAAACGGTAACAATCGCAGCCCTTTTGAGATAAGTCAGCAGGCTAAGTGAGGGGTTCATTTCTTCAGTGTAATAAAAAATGATGTGTTTGAAATCGCAGCTGCTATTACAATTAGCACAGAAACACTAAATATTTTGAGTAAAGTCAACAGGAGAACAGAAAGAAAAATCACTCGTATAGTTATTAGGAAGTTACACTCGAGTAAAATGCGAATTCTTTACCTGGCCTTCGGGCCCCACCCCCACCCCCTCGTGATTTCATGAACATCTTCTGCCTCTGTGCCTTGGTTGTTATTTATATGAAACCCTAGAATCTGGCCGGCAGCTCCCGGAACACAGGAAGCTCTTTCCTGCCCAGGGCCTTTGCGTTTGTCTTCCCGCCTGCCTGCACACTTAGCCCAGCTCTTGGCCTGCTGGTTCCTGTTCCCCTTACAGGAGGGTTCTCCCTGACCATGGCTTCTGAAGGGGGTTGTCCACGCTTCTGGACTCCTGGCATTCCTCAGATCCTGTAGTCATTTGTTTTTCTCGCTTAGTTTTTGTCTCATATCCTGAGCTTGCACTACACAGGGACGTGGATTTGATCCACAGCCATATCCCTACCACTTTGAAGGACGCCAGGCACACACACACAGTTGGTTCATAAATACTTGTCCAGTGGCTGAATGAGTGAGCTATGAAATAAAGAAATGGAAGTTATTACCTTACCTATGCACCAGCTAGTGGTAGCCAGCTAGTAAATATAAGGAAAGGACATTAATGATAGGGAAAAACATTTTGAAGAAGATGCTAGAAATAGGGCCGGTCGTGGTGGCGCACACCTGTAATCCCAGCGGCTCGGGAGACAGAGGCAGAAGGATCACAAGTTCAAGACCAGAGGCAGTCTGCGTAATTTAGTGAGGCCCTGTCTCAAAAACCAAAAAAAGGGCTAAGGGTGCAGCTCAGTGGTCCAGCACTTGTAAAGAATGCAAGCGCGAGGCCCTGGGTTCAACCCCCAGTACCGCAAAAAAAAAAAAAAAAAAAAAAAAAAAAAAAAAAAAAAAAAAAAAGTTAGGAATAAACATAACAAAAAATGTATAGGGCCTAAATTTATTTATTTATTCAACAGGATATATCGAACATCTGCTAAGATAGGTACTATGTTGTCAAGATGAATAAAGCAAATTTGGTCCTTACTTATTTTGAACAAAGGAAGATAGAAAATTTACCTGAGAGATATAAATTTACCTGAGAAGACATAAATAGCATGTTGATGCTGTTTAGCTTAAAATTCCCCTTGTTTTTGTACGTAGGAGAAAAGGAGATGGGGCAGGGATAGCGGAGCAAAATCATTTGCAGTTTATCTACAAAATAAACCTCAGAGGCTATTTTGCTTCTTTTTTCTTTTTGCAAAAAGCAATACTGTGGTCAGTCATATTTCAAAATCCTTGCATTACAGTGCTGACCTTAAAAGGCCATGTATATAAGAAATAAGTGTGGGCTGGGCATGGTGGCACAGGCCTTTATTTAATCCTAGTGACTCCGGAAGCAGAGATAGGAGGATTGCAAATTCAAGGCCAGCAGCAGCCTGCTGAACTTATTAGCAAGAGCATGCCTCAAAATACAAAGTAAAAATGGGCTTGGGGTGTGGCTCAGTGGTTGAGTGCTTGCAAAAAGCACATGTGAGGCCCTGGGTTCAACTCCACAATACTGAAAAAAAAAGGAAAAAGAAATATGTGAAGTGAAAATGATATCTCACATTGCTGGAGAATGAATTTGTTTATCAGTCGTTGGTATTGGGGTATGGGCCAAGTCATTTGGTGGGAATATTAGATTAAATCTTTAGGTCAAAGCATATTTTTATTTTCAGATTGATTAAAGATTTATTTATAAAAAGCAAAATTCAATTCTAGAAGAAAATACAGATAGACTTAATACAGATTATATAAAAATGAGCATTTATATGGAAATGATCTTGATGTAAGCCTTTTAAAGTATGAGTAGTGGGGAGAAACCTTAAAACTTTGGAAGATTTGGGTACCTAAGATCCAGAAACTCCTGGATAGAGGGGACTACTTGCAGTATAACAGCGATGGCCAACAAGTATAATATATGAAGTATCCTTATAAATCAGTACGTGGGTTATATCTAGAATCATCAAATCTTAAAACTAGGAGAGGTTGAATCCAATGTCTTCATTCAATATTTTGGGACACTGAGGCCCAGAGAAGATGGTTTCCTTACTCAAGGCTGTATAGCTGGTCGACAGGGTTCTTTGCCCAGCCCTCTCTGGTTGAGACGGAGGTTATCTGGCTGCAGAGTTAGGAAGCTAATGCAACCAGTAAAACCAGAGGGAAACTTAAGTTCCAATAATACAGTTCTAAGTAGAATTCCAAGAAGAAGGGTCAGGATTTGACAGAAAAATGCTTGTTATGTTGTTGTTAGGTATTGTCGAGTCGGGTCCAACTCATAGCAACCCTATGTACAACAGGAGACACCCCCTGACATTGTGCCATGCCAGGCACTATTGTCAGGGCTTCTTATGCTTAGAAGACAGCAATGTTTGAGTTTGAGGGGGTTTGTTTTATTTATTTATTTTTTAATTAATCAAATTAATGCCGGGCGCCGTGGCATACGCCTGTAATCCCAGCAGCTCGGGAGGCAGAGGCAGGAGGATCACAAGTTCGAGATCAGAGGCAGTCTGCGTAATTTAGTGAGACCCTGTCTCAAAAAGTAACAAAAAAATGGTCCAGGGGTGCAGCTCAGTGGTCCAGCATTTGCAAAGCATGCAGGCGCAAGGTCCTGGGTTCAACCCCCAGTACCAGAAAAACAAATTAATCAAATTAGATATTAAATCTCTTATCCAAATGGAGAGTTTTGATTGTAAAAGCATGTTTCCTTTCATCATGCCTTGGGGAACCTTAAATATGTGAGCAGAGAGGTCATAATTTGGGTATCCTGGGGGGGCTGGCAGCTTATCTAAATTTCAGACTTAGTCCTAAGTAGAAATAAAAAAAACAGCTTTTGAAATGTGTCAGCCTTGTTCGTAAACATGAATCATATAAAGTGATGGCATTTGTCCCCATTCATAAGCACATTCACAGTACCCATTCACTCTGACAGCAGATCACATGCTGCCTGTGTGCCCACGTTGTGCACGGTTCAAAAGAAACAAACACAAGCATACCCCTGAGGCTCCAGTCAGGGAGCCCAGGGTGTGATGCCAGGGCCAAGGGGAAAGTCTTCCGGGAGATGGATGCCAGGTGCCAGCTTGGCACAGGGGAGAGAAACGTCCTTAGGCCAGTTCGAGGGTGACCTCAGAAGACTCTCTGTGACTCTGAAGATGAATGTCAGTAACCACTGGGCATCGCAGAGTTCTGTCAGCAACTTCACATTAAATCCTCGTAATTTAATTGTTTAAGGGCTCTCTGTTGGCAGTGCTGGATATTAGGTTTCTGGCGCAGAGCAGTTTCTATGAGTGTTTTAATAAATTTCATTTTGACTTTGTTCCCAGGGGGCAAAAAAGGTGTTGTGGACATTTTCCTATGTCTTCTTACTGGCATTTACCAGTTTATTATTATTTGAGTTTATTTAATACCTTACAACTTTTCTTTTCTGTTCTAACTACCAGTGGTATGTTTTTTTCCCGTACTTACTTTGTACTTACTCTTGTATTTTGTTACTGATTCTTGTTTCAGTTCAGTTTAATTGTATCATTTGTAATTTTCGAATGCACATGCTCAGCTTTCGATAAAGCAGCGGATGTTAATATTTCTTTCAGGGGTGAATCAGGTGCTGGGAAGACAGAAAATACTAAGAAAGTCATCCAGTACCTTGCCCATGTTGCTTCTTCACATAAAGGAAGAAAGGACCATAATATTCCTGTAAGTTTTTGCTCCATTGTTTCTTTTGATGGCCTAGTTTTATTCTTTTACAATTTCAGAAACAAAATCAAGGAAGCACATCTGTTCTGTGCAGTGCTCTGATTGACAACTCCCTTGCCACTCCCTCCCTTTTTTTTCCCCCACTCAAGCCAGGCAAGATACAAGGAAGTTGCCATTAAATAGATTTTGTTATAAGGCAAATGGGAATTATGGTTGTGGCTTGAAGCGAAGGTTTGGTGAGAATGGTTTAAAATTGATGAGTGGTGCTTATAAAGATTTATTATTGTCTATGGAAAGAAGGTCCTCAGATATTTTTAGCTGTTCTTTCTGAACCAGCAGAATAGGCTGTTTGCTACTGATCATGGCAGACTGAGAGGAGGAGCATTATATGGGAAGAACTGATGATAGAAAAGATAGACATATAGAATATGAATGGCAGTTGTCCTTAATTTTTGGAGATGCAGAAAACTGTAGTTGGCACAGCTTAAAAAACTGCCAGCCAGGCTAGCCTCACGGCTCTAAGCTGCACACTGGCTCAGTGCTTTGGATCTGGCTGTTGCTGGGGAAGGACCCCAATTTGCTAACATTTGCTTATCTGTTTGTAACGAGCAGCAGGAGTCTCCTAAGCCCGTGAAACACCAGGCAAGTGCTTTTCTTTATGCTTCTTAGCCTCGAGAGTTTGCACTAATTCTGTCTTTAGATAGAGGCTCTCCTAGAAACGAATACTATCCTTAGTTCTGAGTGGAATCTATTATTAAAAAAGCATTTAATTTTGACAGTTTACTGCTTAGAGCCTTGTTCTATCATGAGAAACAGCATGCCATTTTGCTTTACGTTTGTTTTCTAAATAGATTTTAATATTTATTTTCTCTTTTTTCATGACATTGAAATGCATGTTTATGAAACCATTAAGCTTATGGCTTCATCTGTCAAATACTAGTGGAGTTATCGCAATACTTTTGAAACCCATGAAATCCTTGCTTTGTGCCATACGTTAAATTTTGAATTCGGACCCAGGTTCCATGGCGCACACCTGTAATCCCAGCGATTTGGGAGACTGATATGGGTGGATCACAAGTTCAAGTGCAGAGGCAGCCTGTGCAACTTGAGACCTTGTGTGAAAATAAATTAAAAAAGAGTTTGGGGGCATGCAGCTTAGTGGTAGAATGCTTGCCTAGCATGTATGGGATCTGGGGTTCAACCTCCTCAAATTGAAAAAAAAATTGAATTTGAGGGTACAACTTCAAAAGCTGTAACTTCTTGGTTAATAAACTTCAACTCTGTTGAAAAGTCTTAGGCCATTTTTATAGCTTGTGCCTGTATGTGTCTTAACCTAAAGGCCTCACTGTATTTAATATATAATATACATTAGAATTTTCTTTGTTCTGGGCGTGTAATGGAGGAGTGTTATTTTCCTAATTATCAGATGCCTGCCTGTTAGCTCCACAGAGCCTAACACTGAACAAATCCTGATCCAGAGCAAGACCTCCATTTCCTGCTTCCTGAGAGAAGGAGGGCAGAACCCAGCCAGAGTTCTGGGAGAGAGTGGGACGCCCAGCTTTGGACACAGTCCTTTTCCTGGCCCTGGGATGTTTTGGCTTGTCGGTCTTCCGCAAGCATGGTGGGGTAAACCTAATACAAAGCAAGGAACAGTCATGTGGAGTTTTGGAATGGATCTGTTAATATAAAGAAATGATCATACGTGCCTGAAGGAACTGTTATAGAAATTCTTAAGAAATCGTCAGGCACCGAAGCTGTTCCGTACCTCTGAATGGCGATAGTGTTCTTTTGCTCCCTTGACTGCAGTCCAGGCCAGCGATAAAAGTAAAAGAGTTGGTTGCCAGGCGCAGTGGCGCTCGCCTGTCATCCCAGTGGCTCGGGAGGCAGAGGCAGGAGGATCGCAAGTTCGAGACCAGAGGCAGTCTGAGCAATTTAGGGAGACCCTGTCTCAAAAAGTAAAAACAGGGATGGGGGTGCAGCTCAGTGGTCCAGCACTTGGAGAGCGTGCAGGCGCAAGGCCCTGGGTCCAACCCCCTGTATCGCCAAAAAAAAAAAAAAAAAAGAAAAAAAAGAAAGAAGGAAAGAAAAAGCGTTAGTTAAAGGCTTTGCCGGTTGAAAGAGTGTAGAGACCAGAAATGAGTTCTTTGTGCACTAGAGGTGCACACTTTATGACCTTTTAATCTGTACCGAGGGCGCTAATGAAGTTATATTAAACAAGCAATTTACAGATTGAGGTTTTTCAAGTCCTCTGCGGAACACAGGAGCCATGATTTGCGACATTTTGCTTTGATGTCATTTTACAACTGCAGAGTGGGTCCCTGTTGTCTGTGAGGAGCATGCTGACCCTGAGGTCCACTGTGGGTGCAGTCCATCCCTGGGAAGCGAGTTCTCCCCAAGAAGGCGGCCCCTGCTTAGGGCTGCACTGTGCTGGCATTGCTGATCTGCATGTCTGACTGCATGATTTGCCCTGCACACAATGCCCAGTGCTGCCTTTGCTACATTTTATCATAGTAGAGTCAAATAGTAGCTGTTGTGATGTTCTTAAAATATTAGGACACTGGCTCTCAGTTAATTTTTCTCCTGCCAGCCATCTGAGGAATATGATGCCTACAACATGGCAGGAAATGGTCCCCTCTGGAGAGGGTCCTATCAAGAAATTAGTTTTCCCTGCTGGGTACCCCATCCATGTACTTGGCTCACCCGGGGTCGTGAGAAGAACTGCCTTAAAGTAATAGTTACAATGTGGCAAGTCCTTGTTGTCCCTCAGTATCTGAGGGGGTTTGGTTCCAGGACCCCACCCTCACCTGCCCTGAGATGCCAAAATCTCTGGCTGCGCAGGACCCACATATAAAATGGCAAGGTGTTCGCATATAACACATGCAGATGCTCTCATAGAATTTAAATCATGTCGAGATTACTGACACTACCTAACACACGTCAGTGCTGTATGAATAGCTGTTATGCGGTTCTGTTTCAGGAATAATGATGAGGGGAAAGAGTCACTGCATGTTCCCTACAGATGCAAGTTTTCCCCCGAATATTTTTGATGTGCACTTGGTGGAACCTGAGGTTGCAGAACCCACAGTGCTGCCTGTACCTTGCTAGGTCATCGTGTCCCTTGGTTGGTTTGATTTTACTGGTTTCTGAATTTGCATTGAACTTTATAGGCCAAGTTGACTCCAGTTCCCAGGAGCCATTTGTGTATGCTTCTACCAATAATCCCTGGATAGTAGTATGAGTTATACAAACAACAGGGAAGACAGCCCAGCCTTTTTTTTTTTTTTTTACTTTTTGAGACAGGGTCTCGCTAAATTACACAGACTGCCTCTGGTCTTGAACTTGCGATCCTTCTGCCTCCACCTCCCCAGCCACTGGGATTACAGGCGTGCGCCACCACCCCCAGCTTTGTTCACTCTTTTTTTTTTTGAAACAGTTTTACTGAGATATAGTCTACATACCATACAATTTACCCATTTAAAGTGTACAACTCAGTGTTTTTCAATATATTCACAATTATGCAATTTAACTATTATCACAAATAGTTTTAGAATATTTTTGTCTCCTCAGAAGAAACTTGGTACCAATTAGCAGTCACTTCCCATTTTCCCCCTCTGCAACCACTAATCTACTTTCCATCTTTTATGAATTAGCCTGTTCTAGACATTTCATAAACAGAAATCATGTAATAGTCTTTTCTGACTGCTTTTTCACTTAGCATAATATTTTTAAGTTTCAACCCACATTTTAGTATGGATAAGTATTACATTCGTTTTTATGACCTAATAATATTCCACTGCATTAAATATGTCACATTTTATTTATCCACTCATTGATTGGTGGACATTTATATTGCTTCTTCTACTTCTTGATCATTATGATTAATGCTGCTGTGAACAGTTAGGTGCATGTTTTTGTGTGAACATGTTTTCATTTCTCTTAGGCGCATACTTAGAACTGGAATTGCCAGGGTCATATGAAAACTGTTCTGACATTTTTAGGAACTGCCAGACTTTTAAAAGAGACTACATTTACATTTCCTCTAGCAGTAACATAAGAATTCCCATTTCTCTGCATCCTCACCAACGCTTAGCATTGTCTGTCTTTTTAATATAGCCATCCTAGTGGTGTGATCAATCTTGTATGTTTACCTTTAAAGTTTAATCTTCAGCGGGGCATGGCAACGCATGCCTTTAATGCCAGCACTCAGGAGGCTGAGGCAGGAGGATCTACGTGAGTTTGAGGCCACCCTGGTCTACATAGCAAGTTCAGGCCAGCCTGTGCTACATAGTGAGACCCTGTCTTAAAACAGACAAACAAACAAATTTTCATTTTCATTTTGAAAATATGATCAATTAGAAACCAGTTTTCAGAATTTAAGTCACAGTACTTAAGAGGTAAACTCCAGCCAAACATTCCTCTATGAACTTTTGATATCCTTTTTATAGCGAAATTGAAAGTCTCATTTGTCTTTATGCCCTTAGTACCCAGCAGCCAATGGCAAGCACGTGTCACTGCCAGGTTTCCTCCTGGTGGGCTGCCATAGGAAACCCTCAGCGTCTTGACAGGGTTCATCGCTACTCCAGACCTCAGCACAGTGCAGTTTCAGGGTAGATTTAAAAATGACTATTTCTAAAATGTGACCAGCCCCGAACAATGATTCCAGCAAACCATCCCCCCAACTCCCAGCCTTTTAAGACACCCTGAGGATGACTTTGTTTCCTTTCTCAGTGTGGTCTGAACTGCCTCGAACTAAGACAGAAAGAAACACAGGAGACAGTGAATACAACAGTTAGAGCCGCCATTGCAGGTTAGAGTCTGGTTTTCAGCATGTGATTGGCGGTGGCCTCTTGCTCTTTGCCCTGCTCTGATGGTCAGCCTACACCCACACTTTGCCCCGCCAGGTCCACAAATGATCCCATTTCAAACTCATCCTGTATCATACAGCAAAGGTATGTTGTGCACTGTGTGATACACAAGAATATAGTTTTCATCATTACTGGTAAACCTTTAAAGCATTGTGTAAGTCTAAAGACTTAGAATTTTAAAAATAATTTAGCCAGGCATGGTGGCACATGCCTGTAATCCCAGTGGCTTGGGAGGCAGAGGCAGGAGGATTGCAAATTTGAGACCAGAGGCAGTCTGCATAACTTAGTGAGACCCTGTCTCAAAAAGTTAAAAAAAATGGGCTGAGGGTACAGCTCAGTGGTCCAGCACTTGCAGAGCATGCAAGCGCAAGGCCTTGGGTTCAACCCCCAGTACTGCAAAAAATAAAAGATTAAAAAATTTAAAAAAAGAATTTTAAAAATAATTTAAATAATTAATGTTGCCTTTCCCCCTATATTCCAAAATAACATCTCTCATTTCCAAATAGAATAAAAACAAGGAATATTGCCTGCCCAGTTCTAGTGGAAATGCAAATATTCCCTGTTCTCTGGTGGTTTATAAATGCCTTCATAGTTCAGATGAGAGGTGTCAGCACCATTTGTCTAATTATGAAATTGTTCAACAATGAGTACGTTTAGTGGTAATTTCTTAATTTTAAGACCATTTTTGTGTGTTTTATAATATTCACTTTATATCAAGCTTTTTGAGTTTTTGAGATTCTTACTCAATCATTGCTATCATAGATCCATTAGGAGAGAAGTAATATAATGTAGTAGAGCCAACAGCAGGGACACAGGAATGCCTGTGTCTGCGATTACAATGGCAGCTGAGGGCCGTCAGCCCAAACTTGATTGCTGCCTTTGGCTCACCACCATGCCCTCCGCAGACACTATATGAATGTCTTAGGACCTCTGATTATACATTCACTTAGTCATTTGCAGGGTGTCATTTTGGTCTGGTACTGACTGAACCAGGTGTGGGGATACAGCCAGATTACTTTACCACAAGGAATAGAATCAGTAGGTTGCACGTACACACTAGGGGGAAAAGAAAGGAGCCAATGAAGAAATTCAACCCAGAGAATCCCTGTAGCCATGAATATTGTTGTTAGGTGCCGTCGAGTCGGTATCTGACCCATAGCGACCCTATGTACAACAGGAGAAACACTATTGTGAGTGCTTCTCTGCTATTCATAGGGTTTTCAATGGCGGATTGATTTTGGGGAGCAGATTGCAGGGTCCTTTTCCCAAGCTTACAGTGTCTGGTGTTCCCAGGCGGTCTCCCATCCAAGCACTAACCAGGGCCAACCCTGCTTAGCTTCGAGTTCTAAGGGGATCGGACACCACAGAGCTATGGCTGCACGCATAGCCATGAATAGGGAACATTAAAATGAGGAAGGCTTCACTTGCTTTTCTTCCGAGCTAGGAAGACACCTTAAGATAGACTCTGAGAGTCTCTTAGTCATGATTTGGCAGGGTGGTGTATAATTTTAAGCAGTCTGCTCTAAAACTTTGATCTAACAGAAGGTGTCTAATGCCCCACTTAATAGACATCAGTGTTTTCCTGACAGTTTCTGCATTCTGATTCCACAAGTGGAACTGGGTTAAAAAATACTGGGGAGGGGGCTTTTAGAGGCTCAAACAAGTGATGCAAAGCTAGTGCATCAGAGGCTTTGCAAGATGTTAGTCATAGGCTCATTGAAGGAAGTGACCTCTGATCTCCAGGGAAATGGCGGTCTATTATGGAATAAGAACAAACAGGCGCTCCCCCCCCACACACACACCTTATTTTGGCAGTACTAGGGATTGACTCCGGGCTGGGATTTAGCTCAGTTGGTAGAGCACCCGCTCTGCAGTCTCTGAGGTCCCGAGTTCAATTCCCAGCACCACAAAAAATGGGAGAAGGATGTGGCAACCCACTCCCGAGGCAATCCCTAAACAATCAGCCATTGAAAACCCTAAATCCCGAAACAATCAGCCATTGAAAACCCTATAAGGGTCGCTATGAGTTGGACGTGACTTGATGGCACCTAACAACAACAACAAGGGATTGACTCCATGATCTTGCTCATGCTAGGCAAGTATTCTGCCACTGAGCTCCATCCCCAACCCGTACAGACTTTCTTAATGATTGCTCTCAGTCATCAAAATTGGCTCAGGATACAATGTGTGAGAAGCTGGAGCTGGCTCCGCTGGCACACACCTGTCATCTCAGGAGTCGAGAGGCTCAGGCAGAAGCATTATGTGTTCAAGGCCAGCCTGGGCTACATAGCGAGAGGTTGTGTCCCCCTTCCCTCCCCCTAAAAATAAAAAAGAAAAGAAAATGAAGGTTAGGCAACATATAATATTTAAGAGAGATTTACATAAAAATAGTCTGATCAGCGATAAATCAATAAAATGGAAGATTCACTGTACAGGGAGCATATTATCTAATGCCCAGAAAGCAAAGGGATCCTGCACATTAAATTTATGTAACAGGACCAGTTTTTGACAGCGACACTGGCCCAGCTGTCTGGATGTCTGAGGCGTGCCCACCCAGGACACCCCCACGAGGGTGGGTGATGAACCTGTGAGATCTTTGCTGGGTCACGGTGATGTTGCAGATCCCGCGGGAGGGAAGTAATGCCTGGGTGTGTAATGCCAGGGTGTGTATTTGTCTCTCTTTCAGGGTTTGCTGGTGGTACAATGTATCACATCACAGATGGCCACTAATCTGAAAGTCTCGAGTGAGATTCTTTATATTCCATCTTTTTTGCTTAGGGAATCACATTTGCTAGTGGTTTCTGTTCACTTATTTTTCTTTAGGTCTAGAACACTGTGGGCATTTTAAAGTATAGGGGGAAGATCTGTGTTCGGAAAATTTATTTGGGTCATAAAAGATAATTCTGAAATTACATTCCAGAAACCCCACGTCACTTTCTGGTGTTTTTCTCGGCCAGGAATAGCATCCTGCTTTCTCACAGACTTTCTGTTGTGTTTCATGAGCAAAGCACACATTAATATACTTAGATCTTTTGCTTGTAAAATCTGTTTTGTAGGCTAAGTTGCATGTAAATGCAGTGACAAAAGTATATATTATGCTAAATGTGAGATAGTCACTAATCTTTTAAATCTGAGCTAGTAAGTACTTGCCATATTTTCCATCCTCTGAAAGTGGAGGTGGTCACACCATTGAGCTATTATGGGAAAGCTCTTGGAAAAATGGAAAGTCTTATACCAATTAGTAATTATTAAACTGGCCAACTTAAATCTTTTGCACAAGGCAGAGTAAAAATAAACACACGTGTAAGTATTAATATGCTCTTAATTGATGTGTCATGCTAAATTTCGTTTCATGGAAACCGGTTGGTATGTTTTATTTTCGAAATTCTCTGCCTAGCTTATGAGCCTATGTTTCAGTTGATCTTCTCTGTTCAGTGTGACATTTTCTTCTCTTGTGCTGCTTTTTCTGGATGCTAATTTTTTCTTTTAGCAGAGCCCATTCGCATAACCAGGAGCAAGGAACAAGGAGCCAACAAAGGCCACTGGAAGGCAGACAGTGGAAGCACTCAGAAAGAGGGGCAGCTTTTGTGGGTTTTCCCCCCCTGCGGACTGGAGTAAAGACATTAGCTTAACATACATCTGTTTCTGTTTATGTGTGTGTGTATGTGTGTGTGTGTAATGTCTTTCAGGGAGAACTTGAACGGCAGCTTTTGCAAGCAAATCCGATTCTGGAATCATTTGGAAATGCAAAGACTGTGAAAAACGATAACTCATCTCGTTTCGTAAGTTTAAAAGATCCAGAAACTTTTAATTCCTCAAATGTCCAGTTGTCTACTATGATTAAGCGAGTAAACTGATTTTCTTCCTAGATTTTAAAAGGAAGCTAATAGATGTAATAGAAATTTCTAGTAGCCACATCTTAAAAAAAGCGATGTGAAGGTAATTCTAATTATATTTTATTATGTTGTTGTTGTTAGGTGCCGTCGAGTCGGTATCCGACTCATAGCGACCCTCTGTACAACAGGGGAAACACTATTGTCAGTGCTTCTCTACTGTTCATAGGGTTTTCAATGGCAGATTTTATTACGTAGATATATATAATTATATAGCTTTATCCAGATGTAGAATTACATAACCTCTCTGAACTTATTTCTTTATCTTTGATGATAATACCTGTTAAGAGATTGATGTGGAAATGGAAATGACATGCATGTTTAGTGCTGAGCCTGTTAATAGGCCTCATATGTGTTCAACAGAGCTAGTGTTAGGTATAATAAATTACCTCTTGTATCTTGCTATTTTGGTGGGCTATGGGACTTCAGAATAATTTGCCACTACTATTATTTCTCTTTTAAAAATTTTTGTTAGCTGTTCAACTATTTTTTATTCCTTGAAACCTTTCTTTTCCCCCTCAGTTTGACAAGCTATAACATTTTGCCCAAATATATTCTATTGTCCATGGGACTTTAATGTTCAGCTATTTCTACTTAGGTTTAGATTGATTTTACTATTTTTTTGCCCTCCCTCCTCTGAGGTCTCCACAGAAGTTAAGGCAGCCAGGATAAGAGAGACTTTAATTCTAACCCTTCTTTGAGGGACATTTTTGGTGGGCCACGTGTAATTTTCCAGTGGCATGGTTTTCATAGCTAGTGGCAGGGACCAGATTCAGTTACTACAGAGGACCTGTAAACACAAGCATGGCTAGGAAACCCGTGTGCTCACGTCTAAGGCGGCCCTGGCAGAGTGCCTCGGACTGGGTGGCTTAGACGGGGGAACTTTATTTCCCCACAGTTCTGGAGGCTGGAAGTCTCAGACCTCCCAAGGCCTCTGTCCTGTCTTACAGATGGCATGCCCTCCCTCTGTCCTCACTTGGTCTTCCTCCAGTGAGAGGGAGTGTCCTCGTCTCTTCTTGTAGGGACACCTGTCTGCTGGACTAGGTCCCATCCTAAGGACCTTGTTTTAACTGAATTGCCTCTTTAAATACCCTCTCTGCAAATACTGTCACCCCCTGAAGTCCCGGGGGTTAGGACATCAACATGTGACCTTGGCGGATGCTGTTCAGCCCACCGGTGCCCTCACAGGTAGTAGAAGCGCTGGAGGCTTCCATGGTGGGTAGGGAATAGGGGTCCATTTGCTTGGAATGATGTTTATTCCTAGTAAGATACCATTTGAAGAGTCACTTAGCCCATATTCAGTTAGTAATTATTTTAACCTTGTATGTACAAGGCAGGGTAAGGAACACTTGTGTAAGAAGGAAGCGTGCCTGGGACTTTAGATTACAAAAAGCCGGAGGAAACCGAGCTTCATCGAGAGCTCCTGTCTTTCCCCAGATCTGTGTTGAGTGTGAGCCACAAATAAATCTTAAGTTCTTCCCACCGAAAAGCCCTGTGTTTAGTGGCTCGGTCATGGGACAGGAGAAACAGTGAGCTCCCAGCTTTGGTATGTGATTCCCCACGAAGCTTTTCAAGGATGTCTGTGTGGACAATCTTGACTTTACCACATAAATCAAGTTACCCATACATTCTTTTGTTTTTTGTGGTACTGAGAGTTGAACCCAGGGCCTGCATGCTCTGCAAGTGCTGGACCACTGAGCTGCACCCTTAGCCCATTTTTTTACTTTTTGAGACAGGGTCTTGCTAAGTTACACAGACTGCCTCTGGTCTCGAACTTGTGATCCTCCTGCCTCCACCTCCCGAGCCGCTGGGATTATAGGCATGCGCCATGGTGCCCAGCTTACCCATCCATTCTGATCACCCTGCCCCCTATACCATACTCTGAATTCAGGAGCAAGAGTTCTGTGCCCAGTTGTCTCATTTTTACTGGGAAAAGATACATTGCTACCAAGCCATCACTCGTGTCCTTTGGTAAATAGTATAGTGAGGCTGTTGCTGAATGGTGAGGATTTACCTACCTGCCAGACCATGTGCCACTCAGTATTTTTGTGTCTGACAAAGATACAATTCTGTATTTATCTGTTGCTACATAACAAATGACCCTACAACTTATTGGGTTAAAACATTTATTATCTCACCATTTTTGTGCATCAGAAATTTGGTGGCAGTTTAGCTGGGTGGTTTCTGGCCCTGGAGCCTCCCGTCAGGTTGTCAGTAAGACATCATTAGCAAGGGCAATCATCTGAAGGCCTGACTGGGGCTGGATAATCTTCCCGGCTTCCACAGGTAGCTTTCTGCAGGAGGCCTCCGTTCCTCACCACGTCAGCCTCTCCACAGGGTTGCTTGAGCGCCCTTACAACATGGCAGCTTGCTTCCCCCAGATCGAGAAATCCAAGAAAGAGCAAGACAGGGCTGCTTCGTGTTTTTTATGACCCTGCCTCGGAGGTCACACACCATCCCTCTGTTATGTTTCGTGGTCACAGCCAGCCCTGAGCAGTGGGGGGACTGTACAAGGCCAGGATGCCAGACACGGGGCTCGCTGAGGCTATCTTAGGTGCTGGCTCTCCGACTCCTCACAGGATCACCACCATTGCCTTAAGAATTTTCCCCTATAATTGGCCTTACTCTAATGGTTCTTCACTGGAGGACCCCCAGAGGATGTCGGCCTTGTCTGGAGATGTTTTTGTTTGTTCCACTGTGGGGAAGGGTAGCAGTGCATGGCTGGCATCTGCTGAGTAGAGGCTGCTCAGCACCCTGAACTACATGTGACAGTCCCCACCGGGGAGAATTCTCCAGCCCCGATGTCAGTTATGCCAAAACTTGCAGAACTCTGTTCTAGAACATTCCTTCAAATTACAGCCCAAATTAAGGTAACATTTTTTTTGCAATTTATTTGCAAAGTAACATCTGAGTTCCCTTCACGCTCATTACTTACAGCTCCTATTCAAAATGTCAACACAGACAGTTCTGGTGGGAACCTGCTTCACACTGTGCTGGCAGGAAGAATTTCTGAGATGGTTTTCTGCTCACTCTGAGGCAGCTCATAGGGAAGGAGCAAGAGCCAGCCTTCTGATCTCGATTGTCAGCAGGACCTGTTTCAGCTGGGGTCCACCTTCCAAAGTGAATCTCATGAAAAGCTGTATATTATAGCTACATTAAAAACTGGTCTTTATCTTTATAGAAGAAAGGCTTTTGATTAAGCCGGTGATTTCTGACATAACTCTTCATTCAGCCGGGAAACAAAGGTATCTTCAAATTTTTGACTTTGGGCTTAGAAGGTCAACTTTATGTCTAGTATTTTTTTAGAGATAGTTTAGTAGCTTCTTACTATTATTATAAGGCATTAACTACTCAGTGCTAAGATGCGTAGTTGATTTTAGTTGTTGTAAAAAATTGATTTTAGTAGTTTCATTAAAAACAAGTAATTCTGTTGATTGAATAGTGTTGAGCTAAAATTTCCCTTTAATATTTCTCTGCGGGGATTGCTAACATGTTCTCAGGGGGCTTGAAATTAACCCATGTTGACACATTTTATTAAATTGTGTGTGATTTTGATTATTGACTTACCGTGAAGTTCAATTAATTATTGAGCGTCTATTCTTTGCCAGACAACTCAGCTGCTTATTTGATGTTTCCATTCGGACAGCTAATAGATTTCTCAAATTTAGCATATTCTCAATGTACGTTTTTCTTTCAAAATTCATTCCTTTATGTCTTATGTCAGTAAAGTGCACCATTGCCAGATGCGGTGGCGCACACCTATAATCCCAGCGGCTGGGGAGGCTGCGGCAGGAGGATCACAAGTGTGAGACCGGAGGCAGTCTGCGTAACTTAGCAAGACCCTGTCTCAAAAAGTAAAAAAAAAAGGGCTGTAGGTGCAGCTCAGTGATCCAGCACTTGTAAAGCACGCAAGCGTGAGGCCCTGGGTTCAACCCTCAGTATCACAAAAAAAAAAAAAAAGAAAAAAATTGTACCATCAAATCACATAGTAGCTTAAGCTTGAAACAAAGTAAAAAAAAAAAAAAAAACAATAGCAAAGACCTGGGAAGATAAAATACCTAGGAATCCTCCTTGATCTGGCCTTCTTCTGTGGCCCATGTCCTAGCTGGCAGTGAATCCAGCTGATTAAACTTCCAGAGTGTTTCAAATATGTCCACATTTCTCCCTCTCCCTCTTAACTGCCTAGTTAGTCCAAAACCCTATGTGAGGAGGTTTTCTCTTTCATTCCCCGCCACCACATCCAATATATTCCCTTCATAGCTTATCTCAAGTCACTGATTGCAGTCAGTAGTAGCCTTATCACAGAAAGTCTGTTTATCACCGTCAGTAGCCAGTTCCTGTGATTATTTATCATCCCCCTTGTGAGAATGTGAAATTTCTGACAATCGGGACCTTGTCTGCTTTGTTCTCCCCTGAGTCCTTGGTCCTAGCGCTCTACCTCATACATGTAAGTATATAGTAGGCCTATTATGGGAGTCGTTTAATTAAAACATGATTGCCTACTTGTAGGCCTAGGGAATGTATCGGTGAGCAAACTATAGTCCTTAGCCTCACAGGGCTGACCCTCATTTTTGTTTTAACTTTAATGTTTTCAGTGACTTCTGTGAGGTACAGTTGAGCTCACCCTGGCCTAGATCCTCTTAGAAGGTCCATGTCCCTGTTTTAGGAGTGTGGGCTAAAGTCATGTGGGAGGCAGTTGACTCCATGGACAGGCTGGGCCTTAGGTTGGGATCAATGTCATACTGGAAGAATAATATGATAAAAAATAAGTTGTGTATACAGTAAAATTTCATGCAGTCATTATTTACAAGCCGCATGCATGCAGTGCAAATATTTGAAACCATAAACTGCATAAGCTTTAGAAGCCATTTGGTTCCATTTCTTTGATCTGATAGAGACGACTAATTTCCTGAAGAATATCTTTCCTTTCAAAGATGGCAGCATATGGTTCGTGTTAAAGGGAGATTCTTTAGGAGAGCATTACCCGTATGAAAATAATCGTTCACAGTTAGTCCAGTTCTGTTTATGAGAAATAAAATGTATTCCAGATGGAGAGGATTCATGTAAAATGAATCTCTCATAATGAAACTTTAAAAACAGGAACTTTAATTTCAGAATGATTGTTTGGATCAGCAGATACATGGCTCAGAAAGCTTTAGTAAGAATCACTTTCTCTATTCGCAGAACCTTTTTTTTTTTTTCCCCCAAACAGACCTATGCCAGTTTGACAATTCCCAACTGTTATGGGCCTTTTGATAGGTAATTAGCCTCCAGTAGTTGTAGTAAAGGACAGTCAGTAGGCGTCCTCCCTCCGATTTGCCTCCTGGACTGTAACGAACGCAAGCTGTCCTTGTGCATCCACACGTGTATTTGTTAGCTACAGGCGCTAACGCAGCTGTGTAAGGTGAAAGCAGCCCACCTCTAAGTATTCCAACAGAGCTGTCCCTGAAAGATGACTGAGGCACACGCGACAGTGTCAGAGGCAGAGTATGGTCTGCACCAGCCAGCATCCTCCAGACCAGCGGCTGCACACCCCACTTAAGAGCGCAGCTGCCAGCAGCATCCGCAGCCTCCTGGGGACTGGAATCTTAACGCCTTCTTCCCACCAGGGGCGGGGGGAGTCTGTGTATTTCTAATCGGTTCTTGTCTCTTGATGCCACTCACGTTACCCTAGCGATTTCTAATATCCATTATGCTAAGTAACAAGGCCACTTAGTTCACTCGAAACTCATTTTCCTAATAACAAAGCTTCTGGTATGGCTCAGAGATTAAGACAGCAGAAGCATTTAAGGTAGCCATCTGGCTTTTGGATTAAACACTCACTAATGACTCCTAGAATGGCTTTCCTCATTTAGGGCAAGTGGCTAGAAGGAAGCTTAAAACCAAACTAACACACATGCATAACACCCTGTCTCTGCTAAATTGTTTAAGTTATGGCTCATATAACCACTTTGTATACCACATTAGGAAGAGGAGAAATACGGTCAGAATATGAAACAAACCTGCATTGCCCCTGTATTAACTCGCTACTTAATAATTATCTAGGTTTAATTACTTCAGAGGCCTTGGGAGCTACTCCAGAAAAGATTTCAGAAAATTGATGTCAGTTTAGAACAAATGAAAATTTTGAAACTAAGATAATTTAATTTTCTTTATAGTATCAAAATATCCAATATCCGAGTTGTCATTTTGCACCTTTGTAATGGAATTCTTTTTTTTTTTTTTTCCTGTGGTACTGGGAATTGAACCCAGGGCCTCGCGCTTGCATGCTCTGCAAGTGCTGGACCACTGAGCTGCACCCTCAGCCCATTTTTTTACTTTTTGAGACAGGGTCTCACTAAGTTACGCAGACTGCCTCTGGTCTCGAACTTGTGATCCTCCTGTCTCCGCCTCCCAAATCAGTGGGATTACAGGCGTGCGCCACCGCACCCAGCTCTGTAATGGAATTCTTAAGAATTTGTTTTAGGGTTGAGGTGGTTCAGTGGTGGGGCACTTACCTAGTATGCGTGAGGCCCTGGGTTGAATCCTCAGCACCAAGAAAAAAACCTATGTTTTACATAGACATAGACAGAGTTCTGGCTGTGTTTGCTGTTCAGAATCCTCACAGTAAGCTTGTAGGCTCAGTTCTGGGGTGGGTGCACAGCATGCATATTGGATTCTGGTTGAATATTCCGAGTGTCATAATCTGACCTTTATGGAAACCACATAGGGAGTGGGCGTTTTCAACACAAATTTCTTCACATAATGTTTAAAAGATAGAAGACCCCACTTAATAAAGTTCTTCGCTTATTTTCCAGTTTAGTCTAGATTTGTAGTTCAATAAAAAATATTACCTCTGAAAAAGTATGTGAAGAGAAAGCTTTTTAACTTACTGATTTTATTCCCCTACCCTACCTCCAAGAAGAAAATCATCTTAGCTCATCTCTGCAAGTACTTGACTGTTTCACATTGTTGTGATGTCACATTCTGTGACCTCCTCACTTAATTTGCCAGGATGTCCAACGTTAAGGGGAATATTTAAATCCCAGGTTATTTGAAGATACTCAATACAGTATTTCTGATTGGTTTCGAAGTTTCATTTTATCATGTCAGAGTGCTTGGCTCTATCTTGTAAAGGGAGCATCCATATCATTTAGCCTAGAGTCGAAATTTTTCAACTTCATAAGATTTTTGTCTTGTTAAAATGTTTTCAAAATAGAATAAACTAGAGCTTTGACTTGTGACTAAGATTTGTTAGTGTCCGAGCTGTCTTCAGACATGTTAGTTTCTTCAGCGGTGTAGAGAGAGGCAGGGGTGGGGACACCCCAATCCGTGCTCCCTCCCCTCACTGTGGCTCCCCCAGCCCTGGTCTTTTCCTCATTGTCGCCCCATCTTTCATGCTCTTTGCGTAACGCTTTTCATTCAACCAGAAATCTTTTTCTGGCCCTCCCTGTAATGGCGAGAACAACTATGGACCCAGTTACACAAGGGAAATTTGGCTAGGGAACTGACGAGGAATCTAGAGCGTTGCATGTTGGAAATTTCACTTATGTATCCAAGTAGGTGACCACGTGTCTAAATTATTTTAGAACATTTCCTCATAGGTAACCGATTCGCAAGGCCAAAATCTTAATTTTCTTCCATTACTTCTTTGACTCTTGATGTCCTTCTCTGTTTTACAATCTCCCATGAGGGAAAAATAAATTCACTAACTATAAAATAGGTAACGTTTAGTATAGATTTCAAGGTTAACTGTGTGATAGCTTTGTCTTGTTGACCAAATAAAGAATTTCTTTTGTATGATGAATTTGGAACTTCCAGTTTGTCTGAAGTGGTAAAGAAAAAGTAGTAGGAAATAATATAAGAAGTTGAACACTTAAACAACACATATTTAAAAAATATTTTTATTTTTAACAATTCAATCACATTAATTGTACAGACTAATGGGTTTCACGGTGAATTTCCAGACATGCATGTGTTGTACTTTGATTGTGTCTATCTCTACTTCACCCTTCTCCTTCTCTCCTCCCTCCCCCAGTCCTCCTTCCCCTTCCCTAAAAGCCTGTCTTCTACTTTCAGGCCTTCTTTTTGTTCTTTTCCTTTTTTTGAGTTTCCACATATGAGAGAAAACTCGATACTTGCCTTTCTGAGTCTGGCTAATCTCTTTAACATGACGATCTCCGGTCTCATCCATTTTCCTAAAAAGGACATGATTTCATTCTTCTTCATATATATGTACCGTGTGTGTGTGTGTGTGTGTGTGTGTACACATATATATGTGTATATATATACATATATACATATACATATATACATATATATACATATATATATACATATATACATATATATACATATATACATATATACATACACACACACACACATATTAATGGGGAACTAGGCTGAGTCCGTATCTTGGCTATTGTGAATAGTGCCATAATAAACGTGGGTATTCAAGTGTCTCTTTTCTATCTGACTTCATTTCCTTCAGGCATGTATACCCAAGAACGGTGTAGCCAGATCATATAGTAAATCTAATTTTAGTTAAGCAGCATATCGATACATACTCAGGACACATTGGTGACAGCTGTAAGTTTGTATTACTGGTTATAATTAATTTTGTAAGTGAGATATTTTCTTAAGAAAGAATTAGATTTTACCATCTGATTTTGATTAACCTTCTGCAGTGTTAAAATGAGAAGTTTGGGAAAGTATTTACTTAAGCAGTTCTGTTGGCAGTGTATCCTTTGCCGCTTTGGAATAACAACATTGTCTTTTGACTACTGTTTCTTAAAATAGCAGTTCTTAATTAACTCAGTGAGCTATTGTATAGATAACACAGCTGTTTAAAATTGATAAAGAATTTTAACCCTCACAACATCAGGACCCAATTTTAGTTTTAGGGTTTCTTTTTTGAACAGTTCTAACTGTTCATATGAGCTAATAGTTTATTGATTGTATTCTTTCTTAGGGGTCTTCCTAAGAACAAAGACATAATAAATTTCTTTTTAAAAGAGAGTAAGATTGATTCTCTTGCAATTAGCATATGAATCCATTGGACCATTTTATAAATATAAGGTACATTAGAAGTATTAGTGACCTTATTTTTTTTTTCTGTATCTTGAAACATTGTGCTATTTCCTCATCTAAGGAATTGGCTCATCATTTATCACTTATCACCAACTATGCTAAGAAAAAAAGATTAATATAATAAGAATTGGGAGAAGGGCCTGGCAATCCACTCCCAAGGCAATCCCGAAACAGTCAGCCATTAAAAACCCTGTGAGGGTCGCTATGAGTCAGATACCGACTCAATGGCACTTAATAACAACAACAACATAATAATAATAATAAGAAGAAGAATAATAGGTTTGCATGGGAGGAAACTGCAATAACTATTGAATCATCCTTTAGTTTGCTTAATGTACAATGCAAGAAAGTAGGAAGGAAATCTTACTTTTAGAGAACACAGTAGAAAACCTTAAGTTTCCATTTTCTTTCTTCTTCTCCCTTTCTTTTCTTTTTTCAGACACAGTTTCACTATAAAACTCGGGCTGACCTCAATCTCTGTTCCCCCTGCTTCAGCCTCCCCAGTGCTGGTGGGACTACAGGTGTGCACCACCACGCCTAGCTTAGATGCTTCCAGTCTCTACTCATAACAGCAAGAAGGAAATTGACAGGAAAACATTTCAAAAACATGAGCCAAATCAGAAAACGAATGCAAAGAGACCGATAATACTGTGGACTCTAATAGTATTAGCGAAATTGATATTTTAAGTGAAGCCTCGGATTGAGTTTTCAGATGATATAGCCTATAATTTTGTCAAATTTAAGAATAAGATGTATTTCTAAGGACAGAAAGAAAACAGGGCATTATCTTCCAATTAGTCAATCAGTATTTTGCAACAAGAATCTAGACCATTGAGCTGGGCGTGGTGTCACACACCTGTAATCCCAGCGGCTTGGGAGGCGGAGGCAGGAGGATCGCAAGTTTAAGACCAGAGGCAGTCTGCATAACTTAGCGAGACCCTGTCTCAAAAAGGAAAAAAAAAAAAAGGGCTGAGGATGCAGCTTAGTGGTCCAGCACTGGCAGAGCATGCAAGCACAAGGCCCTGGGTTCAATCCCCAGTAGGCAGCATTTATTGAAAACTCTGCTCTTTCTCTATAAAATTAGCCGGGCACCTTTACTGAAAATGAACGGGCCTTCCATGTGTGGTCTGTTTCTGGACTGTGTTTTGTTCCTCTGAGCTGTCCTTATGGTGGTACCACAGTGACCTAATAAACTTGCAGTGTTTTGAAATCAGGTAGTGGGAGTCCTCCAGCTCTGGTCTCCTTTCTCAAAACTGCAACTAATCTAAGTCCTTTCCATTTACCCAAAATTTTAGAATCAACTCGCCAGTTTCCTCAAAGGAAGCCTTCCAAACCCTTGACTGTTCCTGTAATGAATAATGATGTTGTTGTTGTTGTTGGGTACTATCAATTCAGGTCCAACTCATAGAGGCTTCTTGTCACTATGAAACACTACCCAACCCTCTGCCATGCACACAACCTTTTTATGTTTGAGCTCGTTGTTGCAGTCTAATTCTTCTAATTTTGAGTCGTGCCACATTAACAAAATCCATTCAAGATCTTGAATGGTAGTCCCAGGGGCTTTACTCCATTCCCATCATTAAGATCGACTCTACTTTGAGGAGGTAACTCTTCCCCAGTTGCTTCTTGAATGCCTTCCAGACTGAGGGGCTCATTTTCTAGCACTATATTTAACAGTGCTTCTTTGCTATTCATAGGATTTCCAATGGCTCATTGTTTTGGGAGTGGGCTGGTGGGTCCTTCTCCCTAGTCTGTCTTAGTCTGGAAGCTCAGCTGAAACCTGTCCACCATAGGTGGCCCTGCTGGTATCTGAAATACTAGTGGCATAGCTTTGAACATCACAATAACACAGCATGAATGAATAATAGTAATGAACCACTGTAGTCTGTTTATGAGTATCAATCCTTAGCAGTCCTAGAATAAACCATTCTTGATCACTGTTTATGTTTCTTCATTTGTAAAGTGTTTAATTGGCCTTTATCTTTACATATGGGTACGCTTTAACCATGTTTGTTCTTATTTTGCTTTTGCTTTTTCATGCTGTCTTTACCAGTTTGGGTATTCAGTGTTATGATAACTTTATAAAGTGAATTATGAAATAACCGCCATTTTCTCTTTCCCTAAGACAGTTACATAGTAAGGAAGTCAAATACTCCTCAGAAATTTGTAAGACCGTCTCATGAAACCACTCTAGCATTTTTAAAGAAATGATTCTGTTTTGTTTTGTTTTGTTCTTGAACGGATTTCTGTTCTCCTGAGAAGTCATCTGTGCTCTTCAGATTTTCAAATCTGTCCATGTAAGGCTGGATATAGTGTTCCTTTAAAACTATTACAGTATCTCCTACTTCATTATTTGTAAAAGCTTTTAAAAGTTCTAAGTGGCTAGAGTTTATTACTCTCCTTTTATTAACAGTTTCTTGTTTTATTATATTATAGTCTGAGCGGGTAGTCTGTTCTGTTGCTGCTTTTTGATATTTATCGAGGCTTTTCTTTCTTTAAATTTGAGACAATATATAAGATCCACTTTTGTAACCAATTCATGGATGTTTGTCTTATTATTTTATCGTAGTGTTCAGATCCTTTATGCCCGATTTATTTTCAATTTTCTCTTTTTCATTTGTTTCCAGGGCAAGTTCATTCGGATCAACTTTGATGTCACTGGCTATATTGTGGGGGCCAACATTGAAACATGTATCCTTTTTCATAATTTCATAATTTTAAGTACTGGCTTAATCTTCCTACAGCCTCACAGCAACTCTTTGGGCCATCACTTCCATTATCCAGGTGGTATCCAGGCTACTAGAATATTGTTGTTGTTGTTAGGTGCCCTCAAGTCGGTATCCAACTCATAGCAACCCTCTGTACAACAGGGGAAACACTATTGTCAGTGCTTCTCTGCTGTTCATAGGGTTTTCAATGGCAGATTGATTTTTGGGAGGGGGTTGCCAGGTCCTTCTCCCAAGCCTACAGCTTCTGGTGTTCCCAGGCGGTCTCCCATCCAGGTACTACCCAGGGCTACGGCTGCAGGCACTGGAATATTAGCTCCAGAATAATGTGAAAATTGTTCCTGTCTGTTTTTAAAACCACACCGTAACCTAAGGGCCTGCAGAGGCAGAGCGGCCCTGCTTTGTGTGGACCTTTAGGTGAACGTTGTCTGTAGGGCTCTGCAGCTGTCGTCGTTTTCACCCAATTTTTACACACAGCTTCTGATACCCACAGGATAAATAGGTACTCAGTGAAGCAAGCCTTATAGAATTATGGAGTTAAGTAACCTCAGCATTAAGTAAAATAAAGCTCCAGGAGAAAAAAGAAAATGTCAAATACACAGAAAAATCCTGAGAAATATCACATCTATAGGATGGCCTTAAGAAATAATATAAAATAAATATAAAAATATATAAGATAAATTTGAGTAGAGCGATAATAAAACAGAATCTAAATGATAATGTGCCAGTTAGAATGGGATACAGACGATGTCTTTCTGATACTTAGAATAATCTCCAACAATAGAAATACATTATTTCTCTCCCTCAGGTAAGGGATAGGTCAAAACTTTCTTATTAATTAAGAATAGATTTTTTTGGCTGGGCGCGGTGGCGCACTTCTGTAATCCCAGTGGCTCGGGAGGCAGAGGCAGGAGGATCGCAAGTTTGAGACCAGAGGCAGTCTGCATAACCTAGTGAGACCCTGTCTCAAAAAGTGAAAAACTGGTCTGGGGGTGCAGCTCAGTGGTCCAGCACTTGCAGAGCATGCAAGCAGGAAGCCCTGGGTTCAACCCCCAGTACCGCAAAAAAAAAAAAAAAGAATAGATTTTTTGTGTCTAAATACTTTTAAAACCAGGAAAAAAAAAAAAAAAAAAAAAAGAACCTGAGAATGATAGAGGAATTGCTCCACAGTTTAACTTTCTTCATATTTTTCTGTTACAGTTTCATTCATACAAACGTGTTTTTCACCAAATGTGGAGAATGTGTTTGGGATAGTCTGACTTAACATTCAGATTACTGGGTGCACAGAGAATTCATTTCATTTGGTAGCCTAGGGAAGGTGTGCTTCAAAAGATGCAGCCCCCCTGCACAGCAGCAAAAGGGATTCTGTAAAAGCCCAGCGTGGCTGTGGACTGTGGGAAGAGGGTCCAGGCCAGTCTCGGGTTGAGCGCTGAATACACAGGCAGATGCTCACTCTGCTGACATGCAGCCGCTGCTCACACGGAGCTGCTTGCCCAGGGGAGCCTAGGCGTGGGAGGCAGCAGCAGGCTGTCGGCACCGACCTCAGGGCTTCTCTGGCACAGAGAGGGAAGGGCCAGGGCTAAGTCTCATCATAGCCGTGTCTCAAGGCTCTTGGGAAAGGTCCCTGAGGAGTGAAAGGCAGAGCCAGCACCGAGCACCTGGGAGGCTTTCAACGAAAGGGCCTCTCGTGGAAGCAGAGTGGCCATGCACGTGTATTTTGGAGCCACGTGAAGTTTTGATTCCTAGCTTTACCCCTCATCAGCTGTGCTGTTTTGCTTTTTGTGCCTTGGTTTGTGCCTTGTAATTTCTTTGTGCCTTGGTTTGCTTACTTGTAAAATTGTGATGTTCTGGTGTTACGGGGCTTCTGCTTTATACACCTGTGCTCCATTTTTAATAACAGCTTCTTGTACAGTGCTGTGTTTTTTGAATATAGTCCAAGTTGGGGTGGAGGTCGGGGAAGCGCCATATAATCTTTTAAGTTCTCTCCCAGCCCTGTGATTCTAGATTAATGAAAAGCATAAATTATTTATATTTTCTTTTTTATATACAATCATTTAGAATGGTTCACTAATGTTGTTGTTAGGTGCCGTCGAGTCGGTATCCGACTCATAGCGACCCTCATAGGGTTTTCAATGGCTGAGTGTTTCGGGATTGCCTTGGGAGTGGATTAGCCAGGTCCTTCTCCCATTTTTGCGGTGCCGGGAATTGAACTCGGGACCACAGAGACTGAAGCACAGCGCTCTACCAACTGAGCTAAATCCCAGTCCCAGGTTCACTAATAGCATAGTAATATATATCCAGGTAAAGAAAACGTGTTACAAATTAAATTTACGTAAACACTGAAAAAGGACCTCTTTTTAGTAACTTAATACTTAACCATATCTGCTCAGACCTTCTGGAAAAGTCCCGTGCTGTTCGTCAAGCAAAAGATGAACGCACTTTTCACATCTTCTACCAGCTGCTGTCTGGAGCAGGAGAACACCTGAAGTGTAAGTGCCAAGGGCTCTTTCTCCTCCACAGTCGGCGGAGTCTCTCCTTTAATGTTAGAATGTTTTTCTGAGGAAGAAAACAGTGTTGAGAAACAGTATTTTTATTCACATACACACCAAATGCCTAGCTGGTCAAATCGTGACAACGAAAATATAATTGAACTTCCACGTCACGGGGTAAGTACTTTAAAAGCGTCGGGTAATGTGAGTATTGCTCTGTTAACTTTTGACCTTTTGTTGCTTTTCTTTTAAAAGATTTACATTAGAGGACAGATGATGCATTTTTATATGATTCTGTTTCAATATTAATAGGTGGAAAAAGTAAAAAATAGATTTACTTCATAGAGTTGAATAAATTCTTTTATCCCCAGCTTTATAGCTAAACACCAGGGATGCGCCCAACAAGTGCATACATGTTTTAAGCAGTGTTATCTACATGTCACTTTTTGAAGTTAAATTGAATTATGGTAGCAATGTGTAGTATGACATTTGCTCAAAAGATGGTGTTCATCGAATGAATGTTAGCACCACCGTGCCACAGGCATGAGAGTCAAAGAAAATGGCGGAAGCATGGTTGTTGTCAAGGAGCACAAAGACTGTTTTGAAGTGGTCTTTGGGATTCGGGAATGTTGTGAAAGTACAACAGTGGAGACATGAGTGTACAACAGAGCCTCCAAGACACCTAATAATTGCTCCCGTTGATAAGTTTGAGACACACAGGACTGTGTGTGATGTACACAAGGGCAGATCTGGGGGCCACACAGCAGCGAGTCCTGCTGCTTCTACTATGGTGATTGCTTTGAGCACCCCTTATCATTGCAGAAGTCAACTGTGACTTGCGCTTACCTTTTGTTTTACGTATATATTATTACAATTTTACTACAGTTTTTTCCTCGCTTAAGACATGTACAAGTTATCTGGCACCCTCTGTGAATATGACATTTGCACTAGCACTAGACACAGCCAGGGGTAGGTGTTTATGTCTTCATTTATTTTCATGAATCACAAAGCTTAGGGTCGAGCAGGTAACAAGTAGAATTCTGGTTAGTGTGAGAGTTTTGCTAAGTCAGAAATAGATGAAGAGAGAAGATACACAACTTTCTGATCCTTTCCGAGTCCCCAATCCAGAGCTGTTTGTATATGATTCTTGTATATCTTATGTAGACACAACAGTAGACACATACACGGCAAAACCTTTCTCGTTTGAAGTCTAGGCTTTTGTTAACCACAGGCATCTGTGAAAGTGTCGAACCCAGAAATTAGAGAAAGACCCACAAGGGAAAAATACTAAGCAGCAAACAGAGTAATTCGCAAGAAGAGACTGAGCGTTCAAGATTATGCAGTGTGAAGAGAATAAAACCCTCAGGTTTTCAGACAGGCAATGACGATGCAATAGGAATGAATCAGAAAAGATGATCGGACGTGTTGAAAAGAGGTAGGAAAAGCAGACCGTTCCTAATCGTAGCAATCAGTGGAAATTCTCTGCAGGGTAGCAACATAGCCAGGTACAAGCACAGCTGGGAGCATTTGTGCCACTATTATAGGGATAAATAACTCTGTGTGTTTTGATCACTTGTGAGAAACATCCTGGTGCATCATTGAGCCCAATTTTGTTGGAAAAGTGAGTTCTCCTTACTTGGTGGCCTTGAAGTACCAGCAGTGTCGGGTGATATCCATTAGAATATTAAATATGACCTGTTGCTCATCCCTCTAAAGACAAGGTAACCACTACACAATCTGGCTTAGAGGGTTTGGGGTGTAGCTCAGTGGTAGAGTGGATGCTGAGCATGCACCATGTCTTGGGTCCCATCCCTAGCACCACAGACTGGTTTGGGGAAAGCATTTCAGGATCTGTGTGGGGCTCAGAACTTGCTTGGTCTACATCCTAACCTTCTATGTCCCTGTCTTTCTTTCTTTTTTTTGGGGGGGAGGGATACTGGGGGTTGAACCTGGGGCCTCGCGCCTGCATGCTCTGCAAGTGCTGGACCACTGAGCTGCACCCTCAGCTCATTTTTTTGCTTTTTGAGACAGGGTCTCGCTAAGTGACGCAGACTGCCTCTGGTCTCGAACTTGCGATCCTCCTGCGTCCACCTCCCGAGCTGCTGGGATTACAGGCGTGCGCCACCGCACCCGGCTCATCCCTGTCTTTCTTATGTTCTTGGTGTTATGTTAGGGGCCATCGAGTCAGTATCCGACTCATAGCAACCCTCATAGGGTTTTCAATGGCTGTTTCGGGATTGCCTTGGGAGTGGATTGCCAGGCCCTTGTTCCCATTTTTGCGGTGCTGGGAATTGAACTCGGGACCTCAGAGACTGCAGCCCAGCGCTGTACCAACTGAGCTAAATCCCATCCCATGTTCTTGGTAGTTCTCATTAAAGACCCCAGAATGTTTGATGTAGATCACTCACCAAGATAGGAATACAGATTATGAGTTTAAAAGATTTCCTTCAAAAGATGGCTAAAATACTTAAATATGAAAGTAATAAAGTTACCTGGAAAATTTACTCATCTCCCAGCTATCCAATTTCAAATATAATATTGGACAACCCACCATCCTTAAAACTCTCGTAGAGGTTTTGCATCATTCACCTCATTTTCCTTCTTTGGTACAGCTCCTGGCACGTTGTATGTGTGTGTTTACATGAATATATAGAGAAGGGAAAGCCTGGGCTCCTGATGGGTTGGATGGTGAACCCCTGTTCTCCCAGGAGGTAGCAGTCTGAATGCAGGGGGTGCTTCTGTCTGTTTACAAGTATTTGTTAAACTTCATTCCCTTGAATTTCCTTGCAGCTGATTTACTCCTGGAAGGATTTAACAACTACAGATTTCTCTCCAATGGCTACATTCCTATCCCAGGACAGCAAGACAAGGATAATTTTCAGGAGACCATGGAAGCCATGCACATAATGGGCTTCTCTCATGAGGAGATTCTGTGTAGGTGTAACTTCTCTAAGAGTCTTTTCCTCACGGTCACATGCCTTCTAAATTGGGGGTAAATAACCTTCACCAGAAAATAATTGGGGAACTAATGAGAACCACCTTTAATTTTATGAAATCCTGAAGGCATACTTCACCAAAAAGCTTTAGACGGCCTATTTGTAACACAAAATAAGTTAGGATATGTCTCTGCTGCTTTTTGACAGAATATTTTTATTATTTTTTTCTTTTTATGAATATGAAGCAATGCTGAAAGTAGTATCTTCAGTGCTACAATTTGGAAATATTTCCTTCAAGAAGGAGAGAAATACCGATCAAGCTTCCATGCCAGAAAATACAGGTAAATTCTTTTTCGTTTGGGGTTTTCGTGTTTGGTTGGTTGGACTTTGTTCATTTGAGAGTGGGGCTTGATTTGGGATTCTGTTGTCATTTTGAGACAAGATCTCACTATGTAGCCAAGGCTGGCCTCAAGTGCATGATCCTCCTGCCTCAGCCTCCCAGACACAAGAATTACTGGTGGGCACCACCATGCTCAGCAGAGATGTAGATTTTAATGTGGCCTTCCTGTTTCTAAATGTTGAAAATGGATTCAAATTAATGCTAGTTAGGAATAAGAGTTTGCAAACCAAAAGCATGTGTTTGCAAGCCACTGGAGCTGTCAGTTTGCCTCTGGTGGTCTGGAGACCAAAAGGGAAACAAGGAGTGTCTAGATTGCCTAGAGTGTTTAATTACCTGCACACGTCATCTGCACCCACAATGCACTTCGGCCAGTGATGGCTGACAGGAAGTCACATCATCTGCCCTTGACACGGTCCTCTTAGGAAACCAGTTTGAGGTTCGTTAAGATTTAATTCTGTGTGGCTCTTCTAAGGGACTTGCCTCTCCTGCTGCATCGTGGTCACCATTTCCTGACCAGGCCGTGGCTTGTCGTCCCAGAGCTTTTGACCTCTAGGCCCCTTCTGTGTGTCAAAGTCATCAGACGGGCCCGTGGCCTCCATCTTCCATGTGACTCTCACGTGGCTAGAGCTTACTAAAAGTGGAGCGATTTAAGACTTAGGCCTGTGTTAGTGTAGCTTGGCTTTGAAATCCTAGATGACCCATAGGTAGGTGAGGAGATCACTCTTCCAGATAGCCAGGGAGGCAGAAGCTGACTCGCCATCTCTCACAGCCTAAAAACGGGTGTGTCATCTGTCCGGAGAGATGGAAGGTAGTTCTCACTAGACCTAAGACTTTGTCCAACTTGAAGATTTTATTTAGTTTGTTTCTTAGTATAAGTCAGTGGTTGCCAGGGTTTTTTCAGTGTTTATTGAATGCTGTGACTAGATCATGAGTGGAAATAGAGTATTTGGGGGACTTTACACTTCAGTTGCACAGAAACTCTGCCACCTGCTTGGGATGAATGTGATGGAGTTCACTCGGGCCATCCTCACCCCCCGGATCAAGGTCGGCCGAGACTATGTGCAGAAAGCCCAGACCAAAGAACAAGTAAGTTCAACATTTGTTGTGATTACAGATTTGTTGGAATGATAAGCAGTGGTCTTTGACCTTCTGATTGATGTGTAACAAACTAAATTGATAAAATGCTAATACTTGGATATGTCTTGGTACTAAATTAATATTATTTCTATAGCATATTTGCCTGCAGCTGTAGCCCTTTGGCATCCGATCCCGTCAGATCTCGGAAGCTAAGCAGGGTTGGGCCTGGTTAGTATTTGGATGGGAGACCGCCTGGGAACACCAGGTGCTCTAGGCTTGGGAGAAGGACCTGGCAACCCACTCCCAAAAAACAATCAGCCATTGAAAACCCTATGAACAGCAGAGAAGCACTGACAATAGTGTTTCCCCTGTTGTACCTAGGGTTGCTATGAGTCGAATACTGACTTGACGGCACCTAACAACAACAATAGTATATTTACTTTTCAGAGAATTTAAAAAAAATAACGTTTCTAAGAATAAATTTGAAACATCTCCAGTTGTCAGAGAACCCAGAGATCGATCTTTGTCCTTCAGGGGCCAAGCCAGCATAAAGGCCACCATTACTTTGTCCCTGTGCTAGGTGGCACAGCAGTAGGAGGAATTGTATTTTCCATTCAGTCATGGACTATTTTAGGAAATACCTTTGACTAAGAAGATCAGAAGGGGATTTTTCTGTGGCATAGCGCCAACTCACTGAGCTGCTGAGATTGGTGATGTTGCTCCAAGCCCCAGGGTCATGAGGAGTTTGTTTCTTCCTGGGCCTCTTTACCCATCCCCTAAAGCGATTATCTCACATTTCCAGTTAACTGTACAGACAATGCGCTGTATTTATGTGTATAATTGAGACATGATTAAACAGTCCATGTCATGTCAGGCTTTTTGAGTACTGTTGAACGTTAAACTCCATATTGCATCTATGAATGCTGTGTTGAGATTGTTTCCAGGATAAAAGGTTGATGTTATCTAATCATAGGCGGACTTTGCAGTAGAAGCTTTGGCAAAAGCCACCTACGAGCGCCTGTTTCGCTGGCTTGTTCACCGTATCAATAAAGCCCTGGATCGGACCAAACGTCAGGGGGCGTCGTTCATCGGAATCCTGGATATTGCTGGATTTGAAATTTTTGAGGTATGCCTCCCTCTCTCCCTCCCTTCTCTCCTTTCTTTTTGTTCATTCTTTTCACGAACGGTAGGGCGCATGACGTGTGAGGCCGAGTATCAGGCACCAGGGCAGTCATCACAGGTAAGGCAGGTGCAATCCCTGCCATTTCAGTGGAGTCAAACAGTAAATGGCAAATACCCACCCTGTTCACAGGCTGTGAATATCACCGTGGGCAAGTGCCGCGATAGGAAGAACAGGGCGCCACCTTCAGGCCGCCCACGTGGGGGAGTTTCCACAGCGGGACCAATAGGTTTACTTGCTTTGCTTGCTTGCTTGCTTTCTTCCCTTCCTTCTTTCCTTTCTCTCTCTCTCTCTCTTCTTATTTCTTTCTTTCCTTCTTTCTCTTTCTTTCTTTCTTTTTTCTTCCTTTGTTCCTTCCATCCTTCCTTACTTTTCCTTCCTTCTTTTCTTTTCTTTTCTTTTCTTTCTTTTTCTTTCTTTTTCTCTCTTTCCTCAGCACTGGGTGTGGAGCCCAGGCTCCAACCACGCTAGGCAAGTACTCCGTGGTTAGGCATTTGTGAAGGATAAGAAGCTGTTGGCCTCAGCAAGTCTGCTCAGCAGGAAAGTGAGTCCAGGGTTTCTGTTGGAGAGCCTTTATCAAAGGCTAGAAGCTGCTGGAAAGCCAGTGTGTCTAGACATAGCTCACCAAAGGGAGAGGAATGGAGACATGGAGTGCGTAATGAGGCCAAAATGGAAATGGGCGACACTGAGGCCCATATAGTAGACGAGAGCAGAGAGATGGTGGCTTGTGTCAGGAGTCGGAGATGGGGAGGGAGAAAGGGGCATGGGGCCATATAGACGACAGTCTGTGTCCTGAAAACAGAAACCCAAGTTTGACCATAGGTTTCAATATATTGCATTGATTACTGTGTTACTTTAACCACTGTTGAGTATTGAGCTATCTTATTTTAAGGTGAACATTTTCCTTCTTTCTTTCCTTCCTTCCTTCATTCTTTCCTCTCTTTCTGTCTTCCTTCCTTCCTTTCTTTTTCTTTCTTCTTTCCTTTGTTTCCCTCCCTCCCTCCCTCTCTCTCTCTCTCTCTCTCTCCCCCTCTCTCAGTACTTAGGAGTTGAACCCAGGACCTAGCACATACTTTGCAAGTGCTCCTGGGCTGCACCCCCAGCCCATTTTTTATTTTTTATCTTGACACAGGGTCTTGCTAAGTTATGCAGGCTGCCTCCGGCCTTGAACCTGCAATCCTCCTGCCTCCGTCTCCCAAGTCACCGGGATTATAAGTGTGTGCCACTGTGCCTGGCAAGTGAACCCTTTTAAAATGCTGAGACTGTCCTCACAAAAACTGACCCACACCTGAGCCAAGCAGTTTCATCCACTGAGCTTGCTGCCACTCTTAGAGATTGCCTTAATGTGTATTGATTTGTAAGTAACTTAAGAAATATTGAAAAGTGAATGGGTACAAGTTGCATTAAAAGAAAAGATCCATCACCTTCTATATAAACAACCAGAAGATACAATGGAATGAAAAGACCCTCATTTCCAATTCTAACAAAAACAGATGAAATACTTAAAACTAAATTAAGAGGAAACGGGCAAGACTTAGATGAAGGCAACTTTGCAATGCCTGCAGCTGTAGCCCTGTGGCATCCAATCCCATCAGATCTGGGAAGCTAAGCAGGGTTGGCCCTGGTTAGTACCTGGATGGGAGACCGCCTGGGAACACCAGGTGCTGTAGGCTTGGGAGAAGGACCTGGCAACCCCCTCCCAAAAATCAATCTGCCATTGAAAACCCTATGAACAGCAGAGAAGCACTGACAATAGTGTTTCGCCTGTTGTATGTAGGGTAGCTATGAGTCGGACACCTACTCAACGGTACCTAAAAACAACAACAACTTTGCAATGCCACTGCCAAAAGCAAAAGAGCAATAAAGAGGTACACCCTGTTCTTGAGGGAAAATTTATCATCGGGAATGTATAAATCTTCCCAAAATTTATCTGTAAATTGAACAGACTCATTCTAAATGTATCAGTAGAAATTTTACAGGAGGGAGGAGACTAGGCAACCCTCTTCTAAAATTAACTTGAAAAACAAATCAGTAAAAAGTAAAGAATAGACAGTAAAATTCTGCAAAAGAAATGAGTACTAAAAGACACCAGCCACCTGGGAGACTGAGGCAGGAGGATCAAGAGATCCAGGCCAGAGGCAACCTGAGCAACTTAGAACTTGTCTCAAGATGTTTTGTTAGGTGCCGTCAAGTTGGTATCCGACTCATAGCGACCCTCATAGGGTTTTCAATGGCAGACTGTTTCGGGATTGCCTTGGGAGTGGGTTGCCACATCCTTCTCCCATTTTTGTGGTGTTGGAAATTGAACTCGGGACCTCAGAGACAGCAGCGCAGCGCTCTACCAACTGAGCTAAATCCCAGCCCTGTCTCAAGATAAGGCAATTTTTAAAAGGCTGGGGGTGCATTTCAGTAGTAGAGTACTTGCAAAGTATCCACAAGGCCCCGGGCTTGGTTTCAATACCCCAGAACTAGGGGGAAAAAGAAGTTTGGTTTTAACACCTGAGTCTATAGATTGAAAAATATATGTGTATGCTAGCAGTGCAGAGTTATTTGGTGAGCATTTTTTTTTTTTTTTTTTTTTTAGAAAAGAAAGGAAAAAGCATAAATGTCTACCACTCAGAGACTGGTTCAGTTAATTGTTATGTCTACATAGTGAATCGTGTGCAGCCATGTAAAGAATGAGATTGTTTTATATAGTGATACGGAAAGTCTCCAAGATACTGTTTAATTGAAAAAAAAAAACCAAGATTATGCACACATTTGTGAGTGGCAGAGAGCATGCTTCACATGCATTAGGCCCTGGGTTCCAACATCAGCACTAGGAAACATTTCTTAATTATTTTAAAATACAGCTGGTAGTTTAAATATGGAAGATAAGTAGAAGTTCATTATTTTTAAAATCCACTGCATGTAGCCTAAGCTAAATAGACCAATAAGATGTTATAATCCTAGAGCAAAGCAAAACCATTTACATAAATGTGAATAAGCACAGGTGGTGTCTAAATATTGATGTGGCTTGTCTATGTACTAGTTAACAGAAATAACAGTGTCAGCGCTGGCCCCGCCCTCCCAACATGACCTCATTCTAAGAGCAGCCTAACCGCCTCATGGGGTGGGGAAGATTGGCCTGGCTTTTCCAGGCCATATATCTACTCCTTGGAGACTGATTGAATCCTCTCTAATTGAAAGTCACTTTTTATAATGAATGAGGTTATTTATTGGCACACGCTACCCATGTGGATAGCGTGGAAGCAAAATCAGGATTGTGTGCTTATACAGCAGGATCACTTCAAGAAAGTCAATCTGTTAATTCACCCATCTGTCCATCCATTCAACAACACAATAAAAAGCAGAGTTTACAGAAAAGAAACAGAAATGGCTGTGAAAGGTGAAAGATGTTCAGATTTACTTCATAATAGCAGTGCAGTATCACTGTTTCTTTTTTTCAGTGGTAGGGGGTTACACCAGGGCCTGTGCATGCTAGGCAGGCATTCCCCATGGAATTACCTCTCTAGCCCCTTTCTTATTTTTTATTTTGAGCCAGGGTCTTGCTAAGTTACACAGGCTGCCTTTGGCCTGGGATTTGCGCTATCCTCCTGCCTCAGCCTCCCAGTTCACTGGGATGACAGGCGCATGCCTCCACACCTGGCTGCAATATCACCTCTGATATTGGCAAAGGTCGGACAACTGATAAGAGAAGGGCGGGCGTAGAAAAGCAACTCAGAGCCTCACTTGCACTAAGCATGTTCTTTGTCAAGTAGGGGGCTGGGATTTAGCTCAGTTGGTAGAGCACCGCTCTGCGGTCTCTGAAGTCCCGAGTTTGATTCCCAGCACCACAAAAATGGAAGAAGGACATGGCAGTTCACTCCCAAGGCAATCCTGAAACAGTCAGCCATTGAAAACCTTTTGAGGGTCACCATGAGTCAGACAGGACTCAGGGGCACCCAACAATAACAGGTCAGGCAGAGCTGAGCTCCCAGCAATGACTTGTGCAGCAACGATGATTCTGAAGCCAGGTGTGGTGGCACGCACCTCCAATCCCCGCCACTCAGGAGGCTGACGCAGGAGGATGGCAAGTTCAAGGTCAGAGGCAACCTGTGCATGACCTCGTCTCAAGGGAAAAAATAGAAAAGGGGTTAGCGGGGTGGCTCAGCGGTAGAGCCCTCGCCTGGCATGTGTGAGACTCTGGGTTCAACCCTCAGTACTGAAAAAAGAAAGATGATTCTTAGTTGGTCTTTTCTGACCTCAGTCTGGAGCCCGCAGCTTCAGCGAAACGTTGGATAGGCCGGAACCAGCCTTGGCCTGGAGATCCCTCAGCTCACAGACACGCTCGTCACTGCGCTCGCCTCCCTGGGCCTCTGGTCTTCCCAAGTCCTTGGTTTTCTTCTTTTCCTCATTTTCTTTCTCATTCATTTCTTCATTTCTATTCCTTAACCACTTACTGAAATAAGAACCCAGATGTTTGATTTGTAGATCAGCTAGCATACTAAGATTTCCACCCCCCATTTTCACAGTTCAGAAATATGATGTTTCAAAAAGGATAGAGGAACCCCGGGCGTGGTGGAGCACGCCTGTAATCCCAGCGGCTTGGGAGGCGGAGGCAGGAGGATCGCAAGTTCGAGACCAGAGGCAGTATGCGTAACTTAGCGAGACCCTGTCTCAAAAGTAAAAAAATGGGCTGGGGCTGCAGCCCAGTGGTCCAGCTCTTGCAGAGCGTGCAAGCGCGAGGTCCTGGGTTCAACCCCCATTACAGAAAAAGAAAAAAGGGATGGAGGAAGGCAACTGAGTGAGAAAGAGATAGATGGAGAAAGACCCCTCCCTTGGTCTAGCCATTATCATTAGATGGAATCCGTCACGTCACTGATACCTAATGAATAATTTTTGATGAGCTGCGGGGTAGCGAGATGGCTGCTTCCTGCTGTCTTCCCTCCCTTCCCCGTGCCTGGTCACTGACTCTCTCAACGCTTGCAGCTGAACTCCTTCGAGCAGCTGTGCATCAACTACACCAACGAGAAGCTGCAGCAGCTGTTTAACCACACGATGTTCGTGCTGGAGCAGGAGGAGTACCAGCGCGAGGGCATCGAGTGGAACTTCATCGACTTCGGCCTCGACCTGCAGCCCTGCATCGAGCTCATCGAGCGGCCCGTGAGTGTCGCCGCACCGTCCCACGCCCCGCGCCTGCCCCAGCGCAGCCTGGAGTGCTGTGCCTGGCGTGGCCTGAGACAGACAGCATCCTAATCGGTCTCATCCATGATGCGATATTTTTCTAGTGTAATTGTCTGTTGTTAGGTGCCAGGAGATACGGAAGAGTAGCCCGGGGCCCGGGGCCTCAGAGCTGGTCCTGCAGCCAGAGAACAGCAGGGAACACAGAGGTAGCTTATGGGTTCCGTGGTCCTGCGTGTAATGAGGCCCTGTGCATCTGGAAAAGGCAAAGGCCAGCGCAGGGTGACAGTGGCACAGGAGGCTTCACAGGCATGAGTGCCGTGAGGGGCACAGGAGCGTTCCAGGGCAGGATATCATGGACAAAAAGTAGCCAGAGAGCAGTACATCTTACGTGTCATTTTAGGAGAGTTCCTTGGCCAGGGTGTTCAGAAAGCACCGGCACGGGGCAGATACCACCATCACAGCCACCGCTCACATCTAGACACCTATACGCAGTCAGCCGAATGATTTAGCAAATTTCTCCATCCTGTCCCCCTTCGCTCCCTGCCTCCCTTCCTCCGTTCCTCCCTCCCTTCACCCTTCCTTCCTGTATTCCTGGTACTGGCATTTCTAGGCCCTTCCCTAAAACCTTAGAATGTACCTCTGTGTTCCCTGCCTGAGCAGCCCTCACTGAACGGAAAGACCCCTGAGGGAGGGAGGGAAGAAGCTCAAGGTCTAATGCTGACTCATTGTTCCCCTCAACTTTAGAATTAGTCCACGTAGTCACATAAATACAAGTAAGATTTAAAAAGTGAAAACATAAAAAACTTTAAACCCTGAAGGAATCTATCGCTGAATTTAACTACGTCGAGTGGAATAATATGGGTCAATGATTCCACTGATGTTCCTTTCGAAATGGAGAGTGAAGACAGGATTTTACCCTTAAAAATGGTGGCATCCAGCCCCCTGCCTGTCTTGGGGCTAGGCTGGTAGTGGGGGAGCTTGTGAGCCTCATTCCAAAGCTTTTTACTACACAAAAAACCAAGAGTATGTTTTTCTGTTGTATAAGTGTAATTACATTATACAAAAACCTAGGCTCCCAGATAATACAGTTCTTTAGAAATGCTCTACTAAAAGAAGTGATAGTGGAGGTCTTGACACTGAAGGGTGGTGAAGTAGAAAAAATAAATAGGCTCAGCGATGGGTGTTCACGATCATGGTGCCACTGAGTCATTCAGTAAAAACAAAGTTATGTGTGGGATTGTGTCAGAGTTTGGGAATATTTTCATTAAGGGTGATTAGAAATGTAAAAATTATGATAAGGTAGACGCGGCAAGTGTCTCAGCATGAATATGGTGCCTCATTTCTCAGAGCGATCAGGTGGTCAGGGTAGATTGAGTCACCTGCCACTCTGAGCCTTGGCTCCTGGATTACCTAAGCCTGCTTGACTCTGATTATCATCTTCCTTAGCTGATCTGAAACCCCCAACCTTCTTCCAGGTGGAGGAGCCAAGGGGTGCGAAGGGTTCCCTTGGGTTCCCCTCCTGGCCTCCAGTCAGCCCTCCCTCTTCTCTGTCCGTGGCAGTACCTTACTTCATTCATGTTTAACCATAACCCCTGTTTACTTTTCCAAAATAGCGTGATCGGACTTTGGCACTCGAGTTGCCCCGTGCTTGAACATTTCTGTCCTTGACCAGTATTTTTAAGAGAATTCTCATTCAGCCGGGCGCAGTGGCGCACGCCTGTAGTCCCAGCGGCTCGGGAGGCGGAGGCGGGAGGATGGCAAGTTCAAGACCAGAGGCAGTCTGCATAACTTAGCAAGACCCTGTCTCAAAAAGGAAAAAAAATGCGCTGGGGACGCAGCTCAGTGGTCCAGCACTTGGGAAGCATGCAGGCACCAGGCCCTGGGTTCAACCCCCAGAACCGAAAAAAAAAGAGAGAGAGAGAGAGAGAGAGAGAGGGAATTCTCATTCAGAGCTTGACCACACGCTCAGCATACACCCATCGTGCTAAAACCTATATAAGGCACCATGCTTACCCGTGATGTTTCCAGCTGAACCAAAGGGCAAAGCGTCACTTTGCCTTTTGATTTTAAGAAGTAAACCCTCTCCTGGGGCTGTGTTCACAATCTTGTGGTTCTTTTTTATGTACACATGCACAGGTGTCCCATATGGCTGTCATGACACCAGGAAACTTTCTAGTGCTAAAAGTGAAAGAAAGAGGAAAACAGAACCGTAATTGAATTTTAAAAAGAATTACCGTTAAGTATGTGAGTGGCTGGGATTTAGCTCAGTTGGTAGAACGGTGCGCTGCACTGCAGTCTCGGAGGTCCCGAGTTCAGTTCCCAGCACCGCAAAAATGGGAGAAGGACCTGGAAATCCACTCCCAAGGCAATCTCGGGAACAGTCAGCCATTGAAAACCCTATAAGGGTCGCTATGAGTCGGATACCGACTTGATGGCACCCAACAACAACAATGTGAGTGGCCTGTGTGTGTGTCTGAATCAGCCATTCAATGTAGTTCTGGGACCAATAAATACATTTACTTTATTTCTTGGAAAAGAAGTGCTCAGTGCTCAAACTGATGAGTGTTTGACCAGCCTTCCAGAACAGATTGTGGTTGAGTGCCTCAGTGTTCACCAAATTTGTATATAGAGCTTCCCCCATAAGTATAAAGTTCTATGAGCTGAAGAAAACTGATCCTAAAGTTGTATTTAAGAATGCTGGTTTTACCTGCTAGTGTGCCTTAGAATCAGTGCAGGTCACACATTAGCCACATTTGCAGTATTACAATAAATGACGACCAAGAAGCACCACCACAGAGAACATTGCCATCTAAGTATTTTAACTTAGTTTTCACTTGTCTTTTGCCTCCAAAAAAGGAAGGCAATCCAGAGAATGGCAAGCTGTAGGCTATTTTTTAATTGAGATATAATTCACATACCATAAAATCCACCCTGTGAAGGCTGTAATCCCGTGGGTTTTAGTATGTTTATAATGTTGTGCAACCATCACCACCAATTCTACATTTTTACCACCTCCACCCTCACCCCTGGGGCTGGGATTTAGCTCAGTTGATAGGGTGCCTCTGTGCAGTCTCTGAGGTCCTGAGTTCGATTCCCAGCACCACAAAAATGGGAGAAGGATGTGGCAATCTACTCCCGAGGCAATTCCGAAATAATCAGCCATTGAAAACCCTATAAGGGTCACTATGAGTCGGACACTACACGACGGCACCTAACAACAACAACCCTCATCCCACCCAAAAACCATCATACCCACTAGCAGCCACTATTCCTCAGCACTTTACGACTGATCTGCTTTATTTAGATTCGTAGAGGCCTTTTGTTAATGAACTCTTGAATGACATAAAACAAACTCTCAAATATTTGTTAAATATATAAACTAATTGATGAATTATGTTATCACCTCCCATATACTCTCTTAATGATCACTGTAAATATTTTACAAACTTGGAAATGATACATTTTATTTAATCATCATTTAAACAGAAACTTAAACTGCTTAGGATATAAAGTGTCTGAAGCAAGAGGGTAGTTGAGGTTTTATAATAATGTATCCAGCCTGTCATGGAACATAAACGTTCAGTTTCATCTTTCTACTCCCACTCCCAGTTCCTTTCTGGCTTCTTTTATATGCCGGTTTTGGGGACCCATCCACTTGGAATTAGTTTATTGGCAAGGTACATATTTAAAAGTTTACTAGATAAGTTACTCATCCATTTTCTTGCCACTACTTAGCAGTTTGAGATATCAGTGTTTAAATTATAAACTTGTTATGGTTTGCACATTATTTTCCATCCTCTTATCGTTGTTAGTTGCCATCAACTCAGGTCTGACTCACAGTGACCCTATGTACAAGAGAACAAAACATTTCCCGATACTGTGCCAGGTCTGGCCCTAGGTCAGTGCTTCTCTGATATTCATATACAGCCACCTATGAATATAGGTATCAGGACTGTGTCAGGAGTAGTGTCAGGACTGTGTCAGGAGTAGGCTGCCAAGTCCTTCTCCCGTTTTTTGCAGTGCTGGGGATGGAACTCGGGGCCTTAGAGAGCACAGAGCAGCACTCTACCAGCTGAGCTAAAGCCCAGCCCATCTTTCCATCTTAGCAACTGGTTTTTCACAGATCTTCATAAAACGAATTATTTCAGAAGTTAAGCTGTGAAACCCAGTGGCATCAATGCCACACAAGCCTTGTTGGTTCTTAACTGTCTCTTGTCGTCAGGCAAACCCTCCTGGTGTCCTGGCCCTTCTGGATGAAGAATGCTGGTTCCCCAAAGCCACAGACAAAACCTTTGTGGAAAAGCTGGTTCAAGAGCAAGGTTCTCACTCGAAGTTTCAGAAACCTCGGCAACTGAAGGACAAAGCTGACTTCTGTATTATACACTATGCCGGGAAGGTGAGAGTCCTTACCTCGGAAGAGCTCAGTAACAATTGCTATAGTTGTGACTTTGTTGCATTTCATGAAAGTGTAAGAAAGGGGCTGGTAACATTTATACACATGTAAATATCTTTTGTCATACCGATGCCTTGCCTTTGAGACAGTCCATTTTTTTGATTATTTGATGAGTGTTCTTAATTGAGGCTTAAGCTGTTCTGTGTTGGTTTTGTGTTTTCTGTCTCACCACATTGGCTTTGGTGTGGGCCAGGTGGACTATAAGGCGGACGAGTGGCTGATGAAGAACATGGACCCTCTGAATGACAACGTGGCCACCCTTCTGCACCAGTCGTCAGACAGATTTGTGGCCGAGCTTTGGAAGGATGGTAAGAATGTTCTTATGTTTTTAATTAAGCGTGGTGGGAAACTTGTACAGTTAAGTTTTATTTATGGTTCTTTGACATATATATATATGAGTGTGTATATATTTACATATATATGTAATTATTACTTTAAAACCTTTCCCTAGAGCAGGGCTGCCGTTACATCAGAAGCTATCCATTTTAAGAATACTTGGGTTGAGAAATGAATAATAATGCCAGGCGTGGTGGCGCACGCCTATAATCCCAGCACTTGGGAGGCAGAGATGGGAGGATCGCCACAAATTCAAGGCCAGCCTGGGCTACATAGTGAGTTCCAGGCAGTCTGAACTGTACAGTGAGACCCCTGTCTCCAAAAACCAAAAGAAAAGAATTGAATAAGACATTGTCCTCTGGGTCAGATGCTGTAGGTAGCGTGGAAACATTCTCAGCTCAGTCACACAGAGCTACACGATACCTCTGGCTTCCCAGTGACAGTTCAGTTAGCACCTAAATGCGTGGGGACCCAAAGCCCAAGAAGCCCCGTTTGACGTGCCTTTTCCTGGTGCGGTGCACAGCTCTTCTGAGCTGCATCCTCCCTCACAGCCGCCCCTACTACACGTACACACACACACGCACACATGCACGCACGCATGCACACACACAGGGGCTGGTGAATGAACTCCCCAGGACCCTGCGTGCAGATTAGTTGCCTCTGTTCCCGTTAGTCCCCTTGTGTGTAAATGAACCTGGCGGTACTTATCGTAGACTGTATTTTTACTCGTAGCTAAAAAACCAAAACGCCTGTGTGTCTTTATGCATAGCAGGGATCTGTCTTCTCCTAGAGCTTAGCTCTCCCTGCTCTACTTCATCCTGATTTGTCCCCTCTTTTGCTTGGCATTGGGCCACGTAGCGTCTTAGGCCTGGAGCTGCCTCTGCCTAGGCCTTGACCTTGCAGCCAGGCCTGTTCAGTGACTGGCTGCTTTTCTGCTTTCTCTACAGCATCTCAAGGTCTAGCTGTCTTCTCCAAGGGGGAAGGAAAGAAACACAGAAGGCAGAGAAGGGGGTGTTAGGGCGCTTGGGGCAAAGGAGAGAGAAAGGGAAGAGTAAACATAGAAAGCGAGCAGGGAGCCGGGCGCGGTGGCGCACGCCTATCATCCCAGCGCCTTGCGGGGCAGAGGCGGGAGGATCGCAAGTTCGAGACCAGAGGCAGTCTGCGTAACTTAGCGAGACCCTGTCTCAAAAAGTAAAAAAATGGGCTGAGGGTGCAGTTCAGTGGTCCAGCACTTGCAGAGCATGGAAGCCCGAGGCCCTGGGTTCAACCCCCAGTACTGCAAAAAAAAAAAAAAAGAAAGAAAGAAAGAAAGAGAGCAGGGAACGGTGACCACATGAAGGCCAGTCCAGTCAAGAGCGACCACGTGCAACGGGGCAGGGCACGTGCAGGTGAGGGGCCTGCGGGTAGGAAGAGACCGCCTGAGGCTGCACAGGAAGGGGCGCTGGGCTAGGTTCACTTTGTGACAAGTGAAACAGGAGGTTTCCATCTTTGTGCCTTTATGTGAGTGTCCTCACCTGGCTACCGAGTGCAGGGTCGCTTGGAATGACGTAGTCAGTGGAGAGGGAGGGGGTGTCATCCGAGGACAGAGCAGAGCCACCGTGGACCATATTGCTGGGACTCTTTGGCGTGGAATCTGAGAACCTGGTCATAGAGCAGGAAAGGGGATCGAGCTCCAGTCATGGCTGTGCCTCCCGTGCCAGAAAGGCCAGCACTGGCGAGTTGACAAGGCAGATGGGGATGTCTCACGAGGGAGACTGGCACTGTCGGTCATAAACACCTGTGTTCCCTGTGGGTCACGCAGGCACACAGTGCTCACTCAGCCCCTCCTCCTGGCAGGCTCTCCAGAGCCCCAGGCCCAGCAAAGGGAGGGAGATAAGCACCCAGACTCCTTAGGGCCAGGGGTCCCTGACAGGTGCCATGTGCATGGTGCCGAGGGAGGTTTCAGGGATATGCCCCAGAGGAAGCCACTGCCCTCCTCCTGGGTGCTAAAGTGAAATGGCTTGAAGGAGATTGCAGTTTTCTTTGTCTTAAACGGGTAAAATGGCCGGGCGAGGTGGGCGCACGCCTGTCATCCCAGCGGCTGGGGAGGCAGAGGCAGGAGGGTCTCAAGTTCGAGACCAGAGGCAATCTGTGGAACTTAGCGAGACCCTGTCTCAGAAAGTAAAAAAAATGGGCTGAGGTACAGCTCAGTGGTCCAGCACTTGCAGAGCATGCAGGCGCGAGGCCCTGGGTTCAACCCCCAGTACTGCAAAAAAAAAAAAAAAAAAGGTAATAATGAATTATCAGTTAAACTATTCAAGCTAACACTTCCTAACTGCCACGCAGGGTTTTCAGCATGGATCTGTGAGCATTTACATCCTGGTTATGTGCTCAGCATTATAGGGGAAAAGGTTCACACAGCTGACCTCACCCCGGGCTAGGGCCGGGCCTGGAGGAGGGAAGAGGCCCTCAGGAATGCCCGCCTTGGTGCAGAGCAGATAGTGCGGCTGAGTCCATGCCCAACCTTGGGCCCGGCCCAAGTGGAGCTTGAACTTGGACTTCACCGAATAGAGAACATCAGTAGATTTATTCACAGCCTGGACTTGAAGAAGTAAAATGGTGGTTTCTCCTGTAGATTGACGGGGCTAGGATATAGCTCAGTTGGTAGAGCGCAGTCTCTGAGGTCCCAAGTTCGATTCCCAACACTGCAAAATGGGAGAAGGACATGGCAACCCACTCCCAAGGCAATCCCGAAACAGCCAGCCATTGAAAACCCTATGAGGGTCGCTGTGAGTCGGACTCGACTCAGCGGCACCTAACAACAATAACAACCTGTAGATTGAGGTGCAAGCCCCCGAGGTGGGGAGGCAGAGGGAGATGGCAGTGGGCCTGGAAGGAATGCCCAGGAGCACAGAGCGCGGGGGAAGGGCAGTTCCCTCTTGAAGCTCAAAAACCAGTTTTCTTTTTGGTGAGAAACAGGTGTTCGGAGGACACTGACCGTTTAACAAAGGAAGTTAGGTCCTGGGTTTACACACGTCCTGGCATGACGAACCCCCTTTTGATTCCCATCTCTGTATTCCTCAAAACCCCTGCTGAGCACTTGGCTCCTCCATGTGCTACTCCATATATAATCGGGTGCTTCCCATGGCAGCGCCTGTGGGTCAATCTAGAAGCAGTAAGGGCAGGCGCCAGCCCTCTGCCAGCTTGCCGTGCAGTGAGGAATCAGCAGGCAGAGCGCCAGTGGGCCTTCATCTTGCTCCCAGCTCTCCGGCTTCCTCCTTCCTTTCTTCCCCTGTAACCCCAGGCACTGGAGGGAGCTTTGGCAGCAGTGACTCCGGGTTTAGCATTATAAAATTGGGCAGATAAAGGTGCCTCTTTGTCGTTTCCACCTCATAGGCCCAGGAGAGGTATTTGTGGGGTCACAGAAATACCGGAAGGGAAACGGAGCCCCTGCAGCCTGTAGGGCCCCCTGCGCTGCCCATCTGTGCCGATCTGCAGCTCTGACTTCCCAGGCCGCACCGTGTGCACAGCCTGTTCAAAGCCCCTGCCCCGCTACAGATCCGCAGCTCGTGAGTGGGAGTGGGCCAGGCGCTCTTGTCAGAATAGGCCAAGAGGAACCCAGTCGGCCCCGAGGTTGATTTGGCTTTGCTCGCTTCTGCTCTGGGCTGGGATTTAGCTCAGTTGGTAGAGCGCTGCGCTACAGTCTCTGAGGTCCCCAGTTCAATTCCCAGCACTGCAAAAATGGGAGAAGGACGTGGCAATCCACTCCCAAGGCAATCCCAAAACAGGCAGCCATTGAAAACCCTATGAGGGTCGCTATGAGTCGGATACCGACTCGACGGCACCTAACAACAGCAACAACCTTCTGTTCTGGAACAGCCTCGAGTGATTGTTCTCCCGACAACGCCACCGCTAGCGGGAAGTCTTGTCACCCCCCAGCCCGTGTGGACGGCTGGTTGAATGTGAATGGCAGCAGATCTGGGGCCGCACACCATGGTGGGTGCCGTCCCTCAGGGGAGGGGCAGGCAGAGTGGCAGGCCCACGTTTTCCCAGGGGTGAGGACCGTGTTTCACACACAAGGCCATGGCAGGCTCAGAAGTTGGACGAGGGTCCTAAGGTAGAGGATGGTCACTGCTCACGTGGGCTACGGAGATCTCTTGGGGTAAGAGAAGCTTTCTCCTTAGGGAAAGAAAATCGTCCTGGGAAACGTGTAATTATTTTCCTCTTGTCATAACCACCGGCACAAAAGCAGGAAGTTGACCACGAGTGGGTGACTAGATGAAGCTTGCGGGTGGCTTCCCTGAGGAGGCAGTACCTTGAACATGAGGCGTTTGGGGTTACAATCCAGTTTGTATTAGGGTTTCCCAGGGTTTTCTCAAAGCCAAACCAAAAGGAATGAGATGTACAGGTGGCAGCCCTGCCCTAGAGATTCATAGTGCCCTGCTTTTTACTAAAAGATGTTGTTTTGAGATCTCTCTACCAGCCACACAGGACTGCTTGCCACTTAACATGTGAAAAAAAAAAAATCCCTAAAGATTACTTTTTTGTGTAAATGTGCCTCCTAGGATATTTTCATGAGTAACGATGTGATCAGTTTCTTAGGATTTGAGATTATCTTAACATTTGCTACAACACAACTTGAATTTGGTGTTCCTTAATAGTAGTTACCAATCTTTTAGTAATTTGTATTTGAAGCAAACTATGTTTCTAAAATCTACTGGAAGTAAAATCTCACAACAATGTGAGTTTTTAAAAACAAAAGCCACTCATTTATGATTTACCACCGTGCTCTAAGTTAATGTGAGTCTTGCCCTGATTTACTTACTAATCGCAAGACAATTCACCTAGTACCTTACTACTCTGAAATGTCCTCCTCCACTTACCTGGGGTAATCATTTGACACAATGTGATATGTTCACTCCTGGAGTTGGGAATATGCTCGTTTGGTTGAGCTTAAGTTTATCTTATAAAGGACTTTGTCCAAACACGCAAGTTCTCTAAGCAGTTAAAGTTTGCATGGGATCTGCACTTGGACCAGCTACTTTTGCAGCCTTGTTTCAAGAGTTTACTTGTGATGTCCCATGTCTCTCAGACTAACCGAAGTGTTTGTGTGTTTGCTCTTCTGCCCTGTTTTCACTGTTTCTCTGCTTTAGAGATTCAGAATATTCAGAGAGCTTCTTTCTATGACAGTGTTTCTGGTCTTCATGAGCCACCAGGTGAATGTATACAGCCTGTAGGTCCTCCAAAATGCCAAGGGTTTTAAGGCCACAGGAAAAACGTGGGAGGGCTGGCCGGGTGGCCAGGGGCGGGGCAGGGTACATGGGGCGGGGGCTGCGGTTGGTTGGTTTGGGGGGCTTTGTTTTGGCTTTGCTCACAGGCCTGCATGAACCTTCATTTCATGCTCACTTTTCTTATACTTCAAGGCAGCTGTTTGAGTGCATAAACGATTCAGTCGCTACTGCCTACACATCGCTTCTTATTTTATGCGTAGCACTTCTAGCATTGCATATTAAAAGGTATGCCACTACCTTTTCCAGCAGTGCCACTTTGACACACAGTCCTCCCAGGAATTGTTAGGATCCGGTCCGCTGAAAGACATCTCCTTTGTCTTCGAGTCACCTTTAAATGTTCAGTTCTTCAAGAGTTCTAAGGAGGAACATTTCCTCTTTTTAAGCCACTAACGTTGTGGTCGTTGTTAGGTGCCGTCGAGTCAGCATCCGACTCATAGCAACCCTCATAGGGTTTTCAATGGCTGACTGTTTCGGGATTGCCTTGGGAGTGGATTGCCAGGCCCTTCTCCCATTTTTGCGGTGCTGGGAATTGAACTCGGGACCTCAGAGACTGCAGCGCAGCGCTCTACCAGCTGAGCTAAATCCCAGCCCCCACTAACATTGGTGAACAAATAACTCTGTGCTTATCTCAGGCATGTTGGTGTCATCATTGTACCTTCGGTTTGGAGTCGGGCTGCCCACCCTTCTGTTGGCCTTCTCTATGGAGCTGGAAACTCTGAACCTGCCTTCAGGGCTCGATATGGGCAGCTCAGGACTAAGACAGCAGAGTGTTGGTAGAATTATATTTTGAACTTGAAATTGAGCTCCAAGCCGGGCGCGGTGGCGCACGCCTGTCATCCCAGCGGCTTGCGGGGCAGAGGCAGGAGGATCGCAAGTTCGAGACCAGAGGCAGTCTGTGTAATTTACCGAGACCCTGTCTCAAAAAGTCAAAAAAATGGGCCGGGGGCGCAGCTCAGTGGTCCAGCACTTGCAAAGCATGCAGGCGCGAGGCCCTGGGTTCAACCTCCAGTACCGCAAAAAAAAAAAAAAAGAAAGAAAGAAAGAAAGAAAGAAAGAAATTGAGCTCCAAAAGTTTTGGTTTTGCTGTCTGAATCCCTAGCCCTGTTTTAAAGTAGTTCCTAATCATGGCTAGAGGGCCCCCAAAAACCCTATATAAGACAAAAATCAAGCTGGATGAGGTGGCTTATACCTGTAATCCTAGCAACTCAGGAGGCAGAGGCAGCCTGTGTAACTTACCAAGACCCTATTGCAAGATAAAAAGTAAAAAATGGGCTAAGGATGCAGCCCAGTGGTAGGCCCTGGATTCAACCCCCAAGTACCAAAAAAAAGGATGAAAGTCAAAGTTACCCATCTTCCCAGCTGTTTAGTGAAATTGGCAAGTAGCAATATTCAAAGATGGACTCAAATTTATCTTCTAAGGTTTTCTTTATGAATTTTGGAATATGATTGTGCTGAGGTCTACATCATCCAATAAGTATTTTATAAAATGTTACAAGACTAAGCCTATTTTTAATCCAACTCAAGACTCCTGCCATCAATTCTAGCTCCCGTACTATGAAAGAAGTCAGTTGCACACGTGGGGTGGGAGGGGAGAACAGATTATGCGAAAGAAAGCACTTAAGGGAATGCCAGCTCCCCAGAACCGCAGAGGAAAAGACATTTGCAGGTGGTGCTCTCCGGCCTTGGGCACACTGTCGAGAGGAAAAGGCAGCGCTCTGGCGAGTTTGCAGCCCTGTCAGCCTCGGACTGCGCTTTCTCAGAAGGGTAGTACTTGGTGTTTTAGCCATCTTCCGAGGTACAGTTCCCTCTTTAGAGGATTCTCTGTCCTGGTTTTGGATTTCTAACCTCTCAAGAGAATTCCAGACTGAGACCTTTGCAAGCAGAGCCAGGGCCTGCTATTTTTCCCTGTCATTTTCCCAGCGCCCCGCACAAGGGAGGCACACCATGAATGAGCCACGGAGTGGGCAAGCTGCTGGCTGGCCACATGGGTGGCGACCGCACACCCAGCTTTCACAAGCAGCCGCTTTCCCTAGCACTCCCACTATGACCGTCCCTTCCCCACAGCACCCATCTCTCTCTTTCGGAACTGTGATCTTGGGGCGTACAGACCAGGCGTTTTTCCATACTGGCAGGATCCAGTACAGAGTCACTGTTGGGTGACTCCATTCTGATGAACAAGCAGGGAACACATTCATTCGCCTCCCCACGCTCTTGCTGTGGCACTGAAAATGCACCTGGTTCTGTCTTTGTACAGTGAAATGGCCTCTGATTGAGTTCCTCAAGTGAACCAAGCATCAAGAGTCTCAATCTCTCCTTCCCCTCAGAGGCCCATCCATCCTCCAAGGCTAACGTCACGCACACTAATTCCATAGCAGTCTTTTACCACAGAGCAACAAAACAGGCTCATGGTCAGCACTGAGGGTTAAATTGCTTGTGTTTTTATAAGGGTTTTTTGGTCAGCCTGCAACCGGCCTGAACTTGGTTTTGGAACAGCTCATCTTCCTTGGAACCATTTGTGGATTTTTGTCTAGTAGCTTAGCTGGCCTTGTTCAGAAAGTCCCTGTCCAGTCAAGCCCTTTCCAGCTTGTCATTTTTGATGGGACAGACGGTTCTTGGAGAGTGTTTGCCTTGGCCATGTCATGTTGCCTGTTGTTGCACCCCTCAAAAGTGCCTCTCTCCCCATTCTCTTCAGTATGTTCAGGAGATGGTGGCAGCGGGTAAGAGATCTAACAGTCAAAGCGTGGGCTGTCGGTATTTCCAGTGTTGCCTCGGAAGACAATGGCTGAAGGAGTTTCTGGAGCACCAGACTGCAGTACGCTGACCTATAGCAAGCATCTCTCTGAGAGCCGCTACACAAAGCTACTATGTCGGGGAAACGAAGAGCTTGCAGGCTTTCAAGGATTAGAGATGAGAGACTAGGCTACAGAGAAGTTTCTAGAAGCACCAGAGGGCAAAAGCAGGAGAGAAAGGAGCGGGGAAGCTGTGGCTTCCTGGTGGCCGAGCGTGGAGGTCCTGTGGGTTGGGGCTGTGGGCGTGAGGACTGTTTCCTCGTGGGACGTGTGCACCTCTGAGGTGAGGCAGTTGTGGAGAGCGCAGGCACACCGAACTAGCAAAGAAAGGTCACAGCCTTAAAGGTAGGTTCAGAGGTTTTGGGCCTGAGGAGTCTGTGATAATACAGCGCTGTCGATGGCTTTGGACCTGACCCAAACCAGATTGGAGGGACAATTCTGTGTAAGCCGGCTTGCCGTATAAATGCAGCCCGTCTGCATTTTCCTCCCCTTCGGAGTACCATTTAGGGTCTTTGAATTCGCACAAGTGCAAGATTTCAGCTGGTAGATCTGGAAAGAGAGAAGAAATAAGAAGTGAGAAGTGCCATGAAGCAAGTTCTGATTGTTGGTAGAAATTCCCCCACCTCTTTTTAGTCTTGCACAGAAGCCACCCTTGAAACATGGTTGTTTTTGTCATTGTGTTAGGTGCCAATGACTCAGCGACCCTACATACAACAGGCGGAGCAGTATTGCTAGTGCTTCTCTGCTATTCATAGAGTTTTCAATGGCTGATTGTTGTTGTTCTTTGCAGGGGCAAGTGGGTTGCCAGGTCCTTCTCCCAAGCCTACAGCACCTGGTGTTCCCAGGAGGTCTCCCATCAAAGTACTAACCAGGCCAGACCCTGCTTAGCTTCCGAGATCTGATGGGATCAGATGCCACCGTGGTAGGGCAGCAGGCAGAAATATAGTATCAGCAATAACTTGAGACTGAGAATCACAAAGGAAGGGCTGGTCCCCAACACAGGATGGCTTGCCCAGTGTCTCTGCCTCTTCCAAGGCTCCCTGCATGCCATGAGACCCACTGGTTCTTACCAACATTCTTACCTTAATTTAGGGGAAAAGCTGTTAGTTTAGCCTTACTTAAAACAGAGCAGGGAGGATGCTCTGACTTCAGAAGCTCTGGGCCTGGCTTTCCTTTCCTTTCCTTTCCTTTCCTTTCTCTCTCTCTCTCTTTCTTTCTTTCTTCTTTCTTTCTTTCTTTCTTTCTTTCTTTCTTTCTTTCTACTTTTTTCCTTATCCATGAGACATTAAAGGACCCAGGTTTGGTGACACATGCCTATAATCCCAGCACTTGAGAGGCTGAGACAAGAAGATCTCCGTTTGGGATGAGCCTGGGCTGCAGAGTGAGACTCTGTGTCAGATGAGCACAAGCCAAAGGAAGCTCCGTTTAGAGTAAGACGACGTGATTGATGAAATGGCAATAGCCATGGAATGTCTGTACAGATCCTGGCCATCGGTCACTGTCTCTGTGACGACACTGTTTAGGATCTGTGGTTTGAGCCCAGCACGGTTTGCTTACTTATTAGTTGTGATCATTTTCAGCAGAGGGAGGTTTTCAGTTGTTGCAATATATTCTTTTATATTTATATATAAATATAAATATATATTCTTACATATTTATATCTTGGGTCTTACCAGTAGTTGAAAACTCAAGGAGGAAAAAGCATGTGGGTATTGCAGCTGGACTCTCTGAGGTCAAGTGGGGACAATGACACACAGCTCCCAGGGTCACTGTGAGGCACCACCTGGTGCGTGAGAAGTGCCCAAAAACTTGACATGGGGGGGGGGGTCACCGTTGCTATGGCTGTGCCTACAGCTGCTCTAATTTTAAAAAGCAGAGATAATAACTTGATGTCTATTTCCTTGGTTTTTGTTTAATGCAAGTCCATTTTTCCTTCATGGATCTCCAGGCCAAGCAGACAGGCAGCCGTACTAGGCCGCCAGCACCCACATGAGCCAGGGGCGTGGGCCTGGCAGAGGAAAAGCAGAGCAGTAGCAGCCCCTTGTCAGCCCCCACATCTTGTGCTTCCAAAATACTTGGGGAAGGGAAAGGGGGCGGCATTGGAGTTCAGCTTAACTTCGGGGCTTGGGGTAAAATGATTGCTTTCTCCTTAAATCGCATGTTCCCTGTCCCTGGAAGTTTTCTAAAGTGTTCCAAATGCACCCAAGCAAATGTTATAATAGGCTGGTTCTACCAACCAGTCATGTAATGGTTGTATATTTGTAGTTACTATGTAGATATTATGGGCTGGGATTTAGTTCAGTTGGTAGAGCACCGCTCTCTAGTCCCTGAGGTCCCGAGTTTGATTCCCAGCACTACAAACATGGGAAAAGGACACAGCAATCCACTCCTGTGGCAATCCCAAAACAATCAGCCATTGGAAACCCTATGAGGGTCTCTATGAGTTGGACACAACTTGACGGCACCTGACAACAACAACAACATGTAGATATTATGGAAATACACTCATTGATGTTAAGATTGTTTCTAGGAACACATGTTGTTGTTAGGTGCTGTTGAGTCAGTGTCCAACTCACAGCAACCCTACATACAACAGGCAAAACAGTATTATTACTGTTTCTTTCCTATTCATAGGGTTTTCAAAGGTGGGTTGATTTTTGGGAGTGGGCTGCCGTGTCCGTCTCCCAAGCCTACAGCACCTGGTGTTCCCAGGCGGTCTCCCATCTAAGTACTAACCAGGCCCAACCCTGCTTAGCTTCCGAGATCTGACAGGATCCAACGGCAGCAGGCTAGGAACACATAGCAATTAAATACTTGTTTCCAAAGTGTTTGTGATTGTTAGTGACATTTTTGTCAGTGTTAGAGTAGAATGGTTTTCACTTGTTGAAGTGAGCTCTGAGATCCTGTGGCCTGCCTTGCACCTAGCCCCATGTAGAGGCCTGGCCTGGAGGGTGGGCATAGTTCTCAGTCATCACCGGTCAGCTGTCACAATCAACAGCGAATCTTTTGGCTACTAGCCGTATAACGAGGTTGTGTTGTGGAAGATCTGGATTAAGTACTTCAGAAAGTTTTGGTGGCACTACTATTTTGGCCACATTTAAACAACACAAAAGTCTCATGTTCCACCTTGTCTCCTAGATTGTCCCTCTGCAGGAAGGGCCGGTTAAGAATTCTGGCACCAGAGCCAGGCTTGGTGGCGCACTCCTGTGATCCCAGCACTTGGGAGGCTGAGGCAGGAGAATAGTTTGCTCCAGGACAGCCAGCCTGGCCTACTGTGCAAGACCCTGTCTCACAAAACAAAATAATTAGCAAATTAACTAATTAATTTTTTTTTTTTTTTTTTTTTTTTTTTTGCGGTACTGGGGGTTGAACCCAGGGCCTCGCGCCTGCATGCTCTGCAAGTACTGGACCACTGAGCTGTGCCCCCAGCCATTTTTTTGACTTTTTGACACAGGGTCTCGCTAAGTTACACAGACTGCCTCTGGTCTCGAACTTGTGATCCTCCTGCCTCCACCCCCCGAGCCCCTGGGATTACAGGCGTGCACCACTGCACCCAGCTCACTAATTAATTTTTTAAAAACAAGTTTTGGCATTATATCATTCCTTATAAAATAAATAAGTAAACAGATAAGAAGAATTCTGGCACTAGACAATGTCATCCCTTATAAAAACTGTCAGGGGCAGATTTATGATGAGATAGAGGATGGCTTCCATTTTCTCTCTTGAATTATGAGTGTGGAGGAGGCTATCTAATTTCTAACTATTCAAATACGTTTTTGTATAATAATAGTTAGTGCAAAATACTTTTAATTCTTTTCAGGCTTCTGGGGAACCAAATAATGAGTCTAACTGCCCACCGGCAGCCCCAGCCAGGCCTTCTGATGCCTCAGGGAGAAGGGTTGGCAGTGGGAAGACAAGGGCATCTTTGCACTGAACCTGTGGCCGTGAGGCTTGGGGCTTGGGGGCCGCATCATGTCCTGGAAAAGCAGCTCCGCTCACCTCAAGGTGCTGCTGGGTCTTTTCTCTGTGTTTTCTGCCTTTGTCTTCTTCCAGCTCCAACCATTGCCACAGAAAATATTCTTCTGAAATAGAGGTGTTTCTGGGTCTTGATTTTTTGAGTGAAATCATACACTATTCGTGTAGCCTCAATAATCTAATGAATTTCCTAAAGTGTTTCTCTATTACTCACAGATAGTTTTGCTCATTGGTGGAATCTAACCCCAAGTTTAAAATTTCAGATTAAATAAAGAACTGAAAGTCCAAAGCATTAATTTTTTTAAAAATCTGAATATTTAGCTTTGGATTACCCTTGTTAAAATTAAATGTGAAAATCAGGCTCATCTGGATTCTCTTTTTTGATTATTGGAATCACAGTGTTGGACACTGAGGCACATGGACTTTAAGAGCTGCCCTTGCCACTAACATACACAGAGCCAGGAAACTCGAACCCTACAAAGTAAACATGGCGCTCTTCCTCTTCCCAGGCGGTAACTTTTTCTTTTGGTGTTTGTTAAGTAGCTGCTGGGGTGCCAGACACCATGTTCTGGCCGGCACTGGGTGGCAGGGGAGGCAAGAGCCGTCACCTGAGCTGGCGGTCAGGTCAGAGACCCTGGGAACAGCTCCCAGGGCTCCAGGTGTGGGGTGCTGGGGGAAGTGGCCCCTGGGGAAGCAGAGGAGATGCAGAGAGCAGGGTGGCCGAGCGTGTGTCGCAGGTCTCTGCGATGGGAAACTCAGAGGAGGGAGAAGCCTGTTGGGCCCCATGCACAGAGTAGGGACCAGAGCCCCGGAGGACGCGCTCAGGCGGTTAGGGACAAGAGTGGACCTGGAGCTGTGCGGAGTTTGCCGAGGAGCATGGAGGGTGTGGGCGGAGTACAGGAATTAGAAAGCGCAGCTGGGCTGCCGGCTGTGTGGAGGGGTGGGAGAGGGGCAGGAGAGGGGGGCAGTGGGCACTAGAACGTGTTGGAGGTGCTCCAGCACCCCGGGGCTTGTGGGGAGCCCCGACCCCAGTTCCCACGAGCCCTGAGGGCAGGTGTCCTGACCCTGGGCCAAGTTGGTCCCCATGCTGTGGCACCGGGCTGGGACCTGGACCACACATAGTAGGCTGTGGGAGGAACCCCGAGTTTAGTGCTCAGTCGCGCCTTTGCGAAGTGGCTGGTGGTCTCTGCATCAGGACAAGGGTGGATGTGGAGAGGAGAGGGTGGCGGCCAGGGGGAAGATGGAGCCAGCTGGGGCAGCTGCAGCATCCAGCACAGAAGGGAGGCCCAGACTCCGGCAGGGGCGCAGGGGACTCTGTGCATGCTCGCCAGTTTCGGTGAGCGGGATTCGAGGCCACTCCCCATTTCCCGCTGCAGTGACTGCTGGTCCCATTTGGGGAGGAGGAGCACGTTGCAGGGTGGGGCGGGTCCTGTCTGTTGCTCCTGGCTGAGCTCCTCGTCCTCTGCCAGGCTCCTTGGGGCCTGTCCTGGGCCCTCATCTCTCTGTCCTCCCTTCAGGCAGCTCATTGAGCCCCATCACCCTGAACACCATCTGTAAGCTGACAGCCCCCCATTTCCCTTCTGTGCCCAGACCTCTCTCAGCGGCAGCGGGCTGCAGTGTTTGGCCCGTCTCTGACAATCACTACCCTGTCTCGCAGGCCAGCTCCAGTCCTCCCGCCCACCAGCCCACTGCTCCCCCACTTACCCATGACCTCAGCTGGCAGCCACTCAGGAGCCGTTGGCAAAATGCTTGTCTGGCTTCTCATACTGAGTTCAGCGTAAAAGCAGCCAGATCCTGCCACTGAAGTATGCCTTCGCTCTCTGTCCTCTGTGACCCGATCAGGCTGCCCCCATCTCTCTGGCCTCTGCTCTCCTGCCACGGCCCCATCTCATCTCTCCGCTTCCCTCCTGCCCAGGCCCTCCCCAAGCCACTATCCGATGGAGGAGTGGCCTGACCACCTGGCCGCGGTGCCTCCTTGGCCCTGGCTGCCCTGCCCTGGACTTGCACTCGGGCCCCTTCCACCAGGCGGAGTGGCCTCCCACAGTCACTCCCTCTTTCTCTTTGGTTATGAAACGGTGTTTCCCCCAGAGGTTGCCCACAGCTGGGTGCCGTCACAGCATCCTGTTCTTTTTCAGTGCATTTCTCGCTGTTTGTGAGTTAAGCACATTTGGCGTCTACTTCATTTATTCACTAACATATATGTATCAAGCCTGTCAGTGCCGGCACCATGCCGGGAGCTGGGATGCAGTGTTGAGTAAAAGCTGCCAGGGTAGGCATTTCACAAGAGCTTATAGAAGGCAGAGGCACCTTCGTGCCATCAGCTGGGAGAGAATGTATCTATCTGATGACCAGTGCTAGGTAATCAGGTGTACGCCGTTAGCACCATAAACGAAGTCACTTGGCTGAGCATATGGCTTGAGGAACGGCAGAGGGTCGGTGTCTATGCTTGTGTATCTTGCTGTAGTCTAGAAGGATTCCAAGTGAATCAGGTTTAGATCCCTAAAGAGAACCATTTCCAGAAAATGGGAGAAAAGCCATCAAGGATCAGGAGACCAAAGGAGCCGAGAGTACAGAGGGCACTGGAGATGCTGGGTTCATTCAGAAGAGCCAGGAGCCAAGAGAGTTTTTAGAATGCGGCTGTGATGGTCAACTGGTAACGGAGCCAGGGGCAGGTAAAGCGAGCCCTGGGCAGCGTGTGTTGGCTTTGCCTCGGCCAGTCAGTGCCGGACAGGAGAAGATGTGGCTGGACTGGCCACAGTCTGGGAAGGCAGCAGGGGATGACACAGAGCGGCATTGTGTGGACTGCTCTAGAGGGAAGCTGGACCCCAGTGCACAGTCCAGGGACTGTCGCCTATGAGGCGTGCCGAGGTGGGGTTGGGGCTCTTTGCCACTGGGGCATGTGCAGAGGGAGAGGTCAAAGGCACAGGAAGGACGAAGTGTCAGAGGTCAGTGGTGGACACACTGCAGTGCACAACCTCAGGAGCAGCTGTGGCTCCTGCCCGTGCGGCCCGTGGCATCGTTGAGAGCAGCTGTGGGTAGCTTGCCTGCTGTACAGCTCTTCCCCGTCCTCCTGCACCTGCCCTTCCACACCTGCCTCACCCGAGCAGGTATTTACCCCCCTGTGTTGCGTTCGTGTAACAGTTTTCTCGACAAGAACATACATTATGCACGTAGCATGCTGGTCACTGGTGCGCCATTTATAATGCCATCATTAGAAGTGTTAGGTCTGCGTAGATAATGTCAAGATACCAGCTGCTAAGCCGGGCGCAGTGGCACACACCTGTAATCCCAGCGGCTTGGGAGGCAGAGGCAGGAGGATCACAAGTTCGAGACCAGAGGCAGTCTGCATAACTTAGCAAGACCCTGTCTCAAAAACTAACAAAATGGGCTAGGGTGTGCAGCTCAGTGGTCCAGCACTTGCAAAGCATGCAGGCACGAGGCCCTGGGTTCAACCCCCAGTACCACACACACACACACACACACACACACACACACACACACACAAAAGATACCAGCTGCTTTAATAACCAGTGAACCAGAGAAGCTGAATGGTGGTCCACGCAGGAAGCTCAGGCGCTAGTTCTTTTCAGAAGAGCCCTTCCCATTTTGTGCTTCGCCCTTTATTGAGTGTTACTCTCACTTTGAGGAGACAGCTGAGGTTTACTCATTGCTCGAAATCGAACTGATGTAATTCAATCTGCATTTGTTCCTAAAACTCAAATGACTTTTCTTACTGAAAGCCTATGACTAATAAGAGATTACTTGATCCCTAATCCCTGATCCCTGAGCGTATTCACTGGATGAGTTTGTACAGTCACCTATTTTTATGTACATTTTATGAGCCAATTCCCAGTTCAAGACTTTTCACAGTATCAGTCTGTGTGTCAGCAATGCCAGCCAGTGATCTTTCATTTACCGAATAACTGCAAATCCAACAGGCAGAATGTTCTCACAGGCAGGGAATTCCTGAGCCTAGCGCAGCAGAAGGCACCTGCGGGTACGTTGTAGCTGGGGTTTGCCAAAGCACTGTGATATCCTGCCATATAAGTGTGTGGCTGTTGGTTCCACGGCTTGTGCGGTGTCTAAATACGCTGACTGCCTTACCTATATGGCACCCCTTGTCATTTGTTCACAAGCTTGTGCTGCTGCACTATCACTGTGTCTTTTCTTTCCCTTTGAAGAGAGTCGGATTGGGCTCATACTCCTCTCCTCTCTCCTCCTTTCCAGTGGACCGGATTGTGGGTCTGGATCAAGTCACTGGTATGACCGAGACAGCTTTTGGCTCTGCGTACAAAACCAAGAAGGGCATGTTCCGCACCGTGGGGCAGCTCTACAAAGAGTCCCTCACCAAGCTGATGGCGACCCTCCGCAACACCAACCCGAACTTTGTCCGCTGCATCATCCCAAACCACGAAAAGCGGGTACGTATGAGGCAGGGCAGACGCTAGCGTCTAAAGTGGAGCGAGGTCGGCTTCTGAAGCTCTAACTCGAGAACTGTCATTTGGCTCCATCAGGCCGGAAAGCTGGACCCGCACCTAGTGCTGGACCAGCTGCGCTGCAACGGCGTCCTGGAAGGGATCCGAATCTGCCGCCAGGGCTTCCCCAACCGCATCGTCTTCCAGGAGTTCAGACAGAGGTACCGCCCGCTTCGCCCTTTGTCACTAGGTGTCAAGTTATCTGAATATGAATGAAAAAGCTGGGCGTGGTTGCGCATGCCAGTAACCCCAGCTGCTCAGGAGGCGGAGGCGGGAGAATCGCAAGTTCTAGACCAGAGGCAGTCTGCGCAACTTAGTGAGACCCTGTCTCAAAAAGTAAAAAAAAAAGGGCTAGGGGTGCAGCTCAGTGGTCCAGCACTTGCAGAGCATGCAGGTGCGAGGTCCTGGGTTCAACCCCCAGTACTGGAAAAAAAAAAAAAGAAAAGAATAAAAATGGTGATATGATGAGGAAACATTCTTCCTCATTACCTGCATCGTTTGCAGTTTCTTCTATAGCAAAGGGTCAGTCTTTACTACCATGGTTACTGATACACCATGTAGAAAGGCGACGGGCTAGGAACCACCCTGCGTGCCACGAAAGGTACGCTCCCTCTCCACAGCCTGGAGCTTAGCTGTGAGGTGAACACAGAAAGCCAGAAACTCACAGCGTACCCATTCCAACAGTTCTACCTGAAATTTGAACCAAGTTATTCTTAAAACAGTTTTAAAAATAAGTGAGTGATATATGCTCCTTTTAAGAAACTTTGGGAATACAAGAGAAGTAAAAAGTAAATGAAAATCATCCAGGAATGACACCTGAGAACATTTGGGGATCTTTCTTTCCATCTTTTTTCAATAAATATGCCTATGCATGTGTCTGTATAGATGTGTGTTTTTCCAGTATATGTGTGTGTCCACACACGATGACAGTCATTTAACCAAAATGTAGGAGAAGGTGGGATAGATTAGAAAAGGACTTAAAAAGAGAGAGAGAAGAAATTGATCAGTGTACAGTGGAAACTGATGCAAACATAGGATGAGAAATAGCTATTTTTAGATTTTATTTAATAATTTCCTGTTTTGCTTTTTTGAAACCGGGTCTTAGTGTGTAGGCCAGGCTGGCCTTGAACTCATGTCCATCCACCTGCCTCAGCCTTCCAAGTGCTGGGATTATAAAAGAGAGACCTTTCTGCCCTTTTCCCCACTGTTCCCGCTAGAATCAACTTGAAAAGCTACTGTAATCCTTATATGACCTTGGGAAAAGCCAATGTTACGACCCATCATCCGATAAGCTCTTGGTAGAGTGTCACATTTTATGGATAGGAAAAGGGGGCATAATTGATGCCACATTAATAATCAGTAATGACCATTTAATCTCTCCACTATGTTTCTGCTACAGTTTTTGTGACTGTTGTTGTTGTTGTTGTTAGGTGTCGTAGAGTCGGTATCCGACTCATAGCGACCCTCATAGGGTTTTCAATGGCTGATTGTTTCGGGATTGCCTTGGGAGTGGATTGCCAGGTCCTTCTTCCATTTTTGTGGTGCTGGGAATTGAACTCTGGACCTCAGAGACTGCAGCGCAGCGCTCCACCAACTGAACTAAATCCCAGCTGGATAGAAAAAAAGTGGCATAATTGACAGCACATTAATAATCAGAAATGACCATTTAATCTCTCCACTATCTTTCTGCTACAGTTTTTGTGACTGAGGTATACTTACATGCAGCGAGGTACACATAGTAAACGCATAGTTCACTGCACATATGTTCACACTGACCAATGCCATGTTGAATGTCACTCTGGTATTTTCTGGTGTTCTAAGTAGAAGCCAGTGGGCAGTGCTCTTACAGCCTTTTCTGATATCTAACAAATGCCTAAAAATCAACTGTGACTTAAAGCACAGTGACCCAGATTCTCTGCATCTTAAAAATATGAACATTTTGTGGAAAATGAAGAAAAATGAAAAGTTTGTGAAATACCAGGTTTTGATTCTCCTCTGTCACTACCTCCTAAACCTATGCTTTTGATCTGGGAGAATTAAGCTGGTTTTTACTTTGCTTTGGATTATAAGAAATAGAAATTAGATCCGTAAGAAACCCTAAATTTTCACCTGCCTTTTTCTTTCTTTGCTCTTATGAATTACCTATCATTTTCTTGTCTGTTAGAGCAAAACTCACAGTTGGTGGATAAATATGTTCACAGATCTCTACAGTAGTTTTTTTGGAATCTTTTTTACAGATACGAGATCCTAACCCCAAATGCTATTCCTAAAGGTTTCATGGATGGCAAACAGGCCTGTGAACGAATGGTGAGCTTTTCTTGATTTTTCTGGCTCCTTGACTATCCATATGATCTTTCCCGTAGCAAAAAGTAAACAGATTCTTTCTGTCTTAGATTCGTGCTCTAGAATTGGACCCAAACCTGTACAGAATTGGACAGAGCAAGATATTTTTCAGAGCAGGAGTTTTGGCACATTTGGAGGAAGAAAGAGATTTGAAAATCACCGATATCATTATCTTCTTCCAAGCCGTCTGCAGGGGTTACCTAGCCAGAAAGTAAGTGGGGAGTCGTGGGTCTGAAGTGGGTGCTCATGCTGAGTGCCGTGTTTGTGCCAGGGATGCAAGAGTGTGTGAGACGCATGGGCCCTGACTTTATGGGAAGTCCCGTTCATGTGGGAGAGACGTCCGTGTTAAACAGCTGAACATTCTGCAGAACCACGCGGGTTGGAGTCTTGCTTCAGCTAAGGGCCCAGGAAGTCAGCTCCGTGAGTGGAGGAGGAGGGGGGACTAAGTACAGAGAGGGAAGACGAGGGACTTTCTTTCAGACCCCGGGAGGAGGGTGGGTACAGGGTGCTTCGGGTGGAGGCACAGCAGCCCAGGACACATGCTTGACGTGGGCTGACAGACCCACGTCTTATCAGGTGGGTGAGGGGGACCCACACCCCCACACATCTCACCCAAGAACTGGATTGAGGACCTGTTTCCTGTAGCCAATTGGAAAGGCGCGCCTTCAGGGAGCCGCCTTGTGAGCAGCTGTTACAGCCGCTTTTCTCCACTTAGTTTTTCTTACTCTCCTTCAGGGCCTTCGCCAAGAAGCAGCAACAACTAAGTGCCTTAAAGGTCTTGCAGCGGAACTGCGCCGCCTACCTGAAGCTGCGGCACTGGCAGTGGTGGCGGGTCTTCACGAAGGTGGGCTGGACCGGGTCCCTCCTGAGTCCCCCCTGCAGCCGGAAGAGCCGTGAGAGGGGGTTTGCTGATGCGCTGTCTAATCTGGCTACAGGTAAAGCCTCTCCTGCAAGTGACCCGCCAGGAGGAGGAGCTTCAGGCCAAAGACGAGGAGCTGTTGAAAGTGAAGGAGAAGCAGACGAAGGTGGAGGGGGAGCTCGAGGAGATGGAGAGGAAGCACCAGCAGGTGGGGGCTCTGACCGCCTCGTGCTGCCCTGGCCAGCCGGGAGTGCGGGATTGCAGCTCACGCACAGTCCTCAGGAATGAATAGCTACACCTACCACAGCACTGCGGGGCTGGGATTTAGCTCAGGTGGTAGAGCGCCACTCTGCAGTCTCTGAGGTCCCCAGTTCGATTCCCAGCACCGCAAAATGGGAGAAGGACCTGGCAACCCACTCCCAAGGCAATCCCGAAACAGCCATTGAAAACCCTATGAGGGTTGCTATGAGTCGCACTCGACTCGACGGCACCTAACAACAACAACCGTAGCACCGTATTTTATAGGAGACATTTTCACCTGTTTCTCAACCATACACGTGTTCAGAATAGAGGTGGCAGAGTCATTCCGCTGCGCATTTTAGATTTACGTAAATTTAAATCACCCTCGCCTCCTGCATCTGTGCCTTTCTTACTCTCAGGACACACGGGTGGGCAGTTGGCCATCAAGCTCGCATTTAACACTTTGCTGAGCGAGGCTCCAGTGTGGTCACCGCCCTGAGTCTGTGGTGAGGGAAAGAGAAGAAAGGGAAAAGATGAGACAGCTGAGTTCAAGGGCCCCGCCTGCCTCTTCCCAAGCAACAGGGATCGGTCACTAGGACCAAGATCCCTCAGTCGTCAGTTATTTTTCATGGGCAAAGCAGAGGCTCAGAAAATGTTTGTGGATGACAATAAGCAAATTATGTAGTCTTCCAGGCCAAAAATATTAATGATAAAGGCCAAGGTAGATAATATTTCCCCTCCTATTTATCTGTCCATTTGTAACTTACTCAAGTAGAACCGTAATTCTTTAAACAGCATGAATTTAATACATATTATTTAAGACATCAGGAACAACCAAAAACATTTCCATGTAGCCTATTTTACTATAGTCAAAAGTATATTTGAACATTTTGCCAGAGCCAGGCACCTTGGTGCCTGTCTGTAATCCCAGCAACTCAGGAGGCTAAAGCAGAAGGATCACGCGTTTGAGGCCAGAGGTAGCCTGGGTAACTTAGTGAGACCTGGTCTCAAGATAAAAACTAAAAAAAAAAAAAAAGCAGGGGAGTGGGGGGTGTGGCCCAGTGGTAGAGCCCTTGCCTGTCTTGTGCAAGGCCTTGGGCTCGACCCCCAATCTCCTTCCCCCACGAAGAAAATAAAAAAAAAGTTTTGCCAGTGATGTTGTGTTTCCCACTGCGCGTGTTTCTGGTGACGGACCCCCCCACACTGCAGCTGTCGTCAGCAGGCCTGGTGTGGGCCTCGGGGGCAGGTGATAGTACTAGACCCTGTGTTGTGCTTGCAGCTTTTAGAAGAGAAGAATATCCTTGCAGAACAACTACAAGCAGAGACGGAGCTCTTCGCCGAAGCCGAGGAGATGAGAGCGAGACTTGCTGCCAAGAAGCAGGAGCTGGAAGAGATTCTCCATGACCTGGAGTCGAGGGTGGAAGAAGAAGAAGAGAGAAACCAGATCCTGCAAAACGAAAAGAAGAGAATGCAAGCACATATCCAGGTACCCGGACTAGCTCTCAGCTAGGACGACGTTTTAGGTTTTCAGGAGGATCTGCTGAGTAGATATTAGCTAGGACGACATTTTAGATTTTCAGGAGGATCTGCTGAGTAGATATTAGCTAGGACGACGTTTTAGGTTTTCAGGAGGATCTGCTGAGTAGATATTAGCTAGGACGACGTTTTAG